>JAYKKT010000092.1:0-190000 GCA_036023115.1 Brasenia schreberi | reverse complement strand
ATAACTGCCTAAACAGCAAGATTTTCATGAAATAACAGAAAATAGAAGAGTTGCATCAGACCACTTAAAACCCAATATTCATCAGATTGTACTGAGGTAGAGGAAACACTAGTTATGACATATTGTAATCAGTGTTGTGATCCAAAGAACAAACCTGGTCTGAAGAAGGCAGAGAGTCCAAAATCGATCGCCTTGAGCGGCGAATTCTCCTTCTTGTTCGCAAAGAGGAAATTCTCCGGCTTCAAGTCTCTGTGGATCACGCCGTTCTTATGGCACATCTGTAAGCGAGAAAAAACCAATCCCCACGACTCGAATTACGCAAAAGAAAACCGAAAAAAGTAAATTTGAACTCCACGAAACCCTAATTACGACCGAGAAGAACACCAAAAACTGGAATCCGAATTATACAAAAGAAAACCAAAACAAAAACTGAACTCCAAGAACCCTAATTTCGAACTGCTTATAACACACCTAGGAGAAAGCAAAACACCAAACCGAGCAACTCGAAAACAGAACGCAAAACCAAGAAGAAAAGGAAAAGAGAAAGCAATTCTGAGTTCCGAGAATGAAGATTTCACAGAAAGGAACAGACCTGGACGACTTCGACGATGGTGCGGGCGACGGCAGCGGCGGCACGCTCGGAGTAGTGGCCACGGGCGACGATACGATCGAAGAGCTCGCCTCCCTCGCATAGCTCCATGACGAGATGGACGGCATCCGCGTCCTCGTAGGTGGCACGGAGCTTGACGACGTTAGGGTGATCCGGAAGGCTGCCCATGATCGCCACCTCCCGGCGGACGTCCTCGACATCGATGGGTGTCCGCAATTTCCGTTTCGAAATGGATTTACAGGCAAGGGCCTCGCGCGTTTCGCGGTCAGTACAGAGATAGGTGACGCCGAACTCTCCCCGACCCAATTCCCGGCCGAGCACGTACTTGTCGGTGATGCAGCTACAGCCGACAGGTACGTCCTTGAGGACCCGGACGGACGGCACTGCGCCGGGCGCGGCGAAGTTGTTAGCGAAGGGGTTCGGCCTCCGCGCCTTCTTCCCGCCACCATTTCGCCCCGCTTTCTTCTTCTTCTGGCTTTGCTTGGACGACGAGCTCACGTAGCAACAGATGCAGTTCCCCATTGCCAACTTTTACTCTCTCTCTCTCTCTCTCTCTCTCTCTCTCTCTCTCTCTCTCTCTCTCTCTCTCTCTCTCTCTCTCTCTCTCTCTCTCTCTCTCTCTCTCTCTCTCTCTCTCTCTCACACACACACAAAATTAATGACAAGGGGGTAGGAGAGGCTCCTCTTACGCGAGGGGGAGATGGTTGTGGTGGTTAAGAAGAGGAAGAAAGCAACTCTCTCACACACAAAGGATGATGGTCGTCGTGATGATGAAGAGGGAGAAAGCAACTCCCTCCCTCCCTCTCTCTCTCTAACGAGAATGAGAGGACGAAAGGGTCACCTCTCGAGGGACGGAGAGTCTGGTGGTAGTGGCTCCGACCGTACCGTCTTCCGGCGGTGGAGAAGCGGAGGCGCCGGAAACGGACGGCAGAAAAAGGGAGGGTCAGACAACGATGGGGCCCCCGTCATTATCACCACCGTCTCCTCCCTCACGATGATCCGCCATTTTCTTAATGGAGAAAATTTCGTCCGAGATCTTTTGCTTTATCCGAAATGGCTTTTCCCACGCTGTGATGGCGTGTGGGTTCGGTTGGCCGGTTGTTTCTCTTGGTGGTCAACCAACTGGATCCATCGTCACATTTTCAGTAGAGATGTTAATGGATCGGATTTATTTCATACCCAAACTGATTCCAAATGCTCTTTGAAATATCCACAACCCTAATAATACCCATTCAATTTGGGATTTGGGTTTTCCTTATTTGGATATATCCAATATCTAGTGATTATGGGGGAATATATATATATATATATATATCGTCTAAACCCCAACTAATCTGGTTTGAGCCGGCTCTGCCTGATATGGGGTTAAAAGCTCTCCCGACACTGGGTTTTGAACTCGAGTCCTTGCTTAAGATGAACAAGTGCTGATCCACTTGAACCGACCAAGCATTTGGTATTAGAGAATAATATTGAAATTACGTAGTTGAATACAATGTATTTTAGCTGGAAAATATATTCATTTTATGAACAATTAAATGCACAAATTCAATTAGTATGCTAAAAAATCCTGAAAACAATTATTCAGATGTAAATTTGATGAGTAGATCAAATTTATGAAAGTTGCTATACTAACTTAACTCTTTTAATGGAATCCGATTTATGCATCAAAAACTATACATTCCACGGTTTGGTTTGGCTCATCTCATAATTACACATTTAGTTCATTAAGTAGAACTTTTACGTACGTAACTCAAACCATGTTAGTAAGAAAAATCGTTTGGTATAATGCAATTAAATGATCAAATCTTCTAATTATGCATTAAATTTACATGAACATGAATCTTTGACTTAATTTTTTATCAAGAAATAATTATATGTGAAGAATTTTTCATTTTCATTTTAACATGCAGCTCATGTTCAGTTCGTATTGGGCTCGGTGAACCAGCTAACGAAACATGAACAAGATCTAGAATTGAAAAACAGCCCTTTAACAGCTCCTGTTTGGTTTGTTCGGCTAGTTTATCAGGCCCAATTAAAACATCTAAAAAGAATTATAAACAAATTTAGAAAAAGAAAAGGGAAAACAAATGGTTAAGAAACCAAGAATTAATCTTCCCTACCAACTTAGCTTATTCAAAACAATTCAGTCTTATTCGAACGATATGAATAAATTCAAACGAAGCCACAATTAAAATTGATACTCAAAAGGTTAAATGTCCTTTTCTAGATAGCTGATCAATTTGGTGGCTGTTTGAACATTCTAATAAAGTTTTGTTGGGCATCTTACAAAAATTTGTGAATTGTGTTATTGTTTTTATATTTTGAAGATCCAAAAAGAATTTAAAAAAAAAAATAGAATGGATTTGAACTCTTAGGTGGAAATTCACAAGAAGCATGAGGTGGGCTCCTCTTGACACGGATTGGTAAAGCCAATGAGTCAAGTCTTGCCCTACCCGAATGGCTGAATCCATCAAAGTCAAAAGGCCCAAACAAAACAACGCGGCTAAGTATATAGTACCGGACCCACTTGTGAGAGCAGATTCATTTTCCCACGTAAGGCTGGCAATATAAGACACGACACGATAACCCAAACACGAAGATGGCTAGAAAGTCTGTGTTCTCGTTCGCACGAAGTAAAGCAATAGAAAGACCATGGGGCTTGGTTTGGGTTGACCTGTTTGTAACACCAACATGGACCAATTGGCTTCTACTCGATTGACACAAGAACACAATCATGAACCAAAAGATAAAATTGCTGGCAATAAAACATTGTGAAAACTCATAACAACATAACCTGAAAAAATTATATTTTTCGTGTTGAAAAATATTGGGAAATGAAATCAAACTGGTTGACCTATGGAAACCCAAAATGACAGGGCGCGGAGACCCAAAATACCAAATTGCGACCCTTTATCGGTTGTCATGTATCATGACTTAGTCATTCTGATGCGATGAAGTATCGCATCCAAAACCATATAGAATGACATCCAAAACATGACAAAAAGTCCATGTTTGTTCGTGTCCATCTGATAATTTAGAGAGAGAGAGAGAGAGAGAGAGAGAGAGAGAGACGTTGAAGTTAACAGTCAAGATTTACCTAACCTGGTATTTTTTTTAAAGCGAGATCAAGAAAGAATATAATCAAAAGAGAAAATATCAAAGCGATCATTTGAAGACTATATAATAATTGCCACAATGCGACTTCCGCGTTTTTGCTGTAAGTAGCAAATCCTTGGTCAAAGGATATTAATGTTGTATTAAAATATACATACATGCATATATATATATATATATATAGAGAGAGAGAGAGAGAGAGAGAGAAAGAAAGAAAGAACATGGTACATGTTGAAACATTTATGTGTTAACATATCCAAACAAATCCCAGCCCTCCATCAATTCATATTGTATCGATGAATGGTTGAAATTTAAGCTTAAAATATAAAAAATGTTTATGTGAAAAAACATACTTGCAAAAGATACATATTTACTTTTGTTTTTCAATTTAACTTTCAACCATTCATCTTTCAAAAATGAATGCTTGAGATTTGTTTAAATATATTAGCATGTAAGTGTGCTAGCATATTTCAAGTTCTCTCTCCATATATACACACACATATATATATACATATATTGAAGCCAAATGCACACACCAGATATTGAACTCTTGACCTTCAATTCGTGAGTCCCTCAGCTAGGTAAGCTCTTGCTCTTTTAGCCATAAGAAAAAAAGAAAAACAGATACTAATAATGTGATTTTTATAATTGGACAGCAAAACTTTATCTGGTTCTTAACCTTATCCTTTTTTTTTATAAGCAAGCTGGGAAAAGTGAGCAGATACACACTCTGGGTACTGAGATCGAGACCTTCAACTTGAAGGTTCTTTGTGCTTAACCCGCTGGCCAGCGGAGGGAGCCCTTTGTGCTCTTAAAATATATCACTAAGACCTATATTTGTGTTGTATATTTAGTTTCCAGGTTTCGATTGAGTAACTTAAGATGGACTGCCCCACAACGGTATGAAAACACAGCTCTCAAATTAAATGAAACAGAATATAGACTAAATCCAAAAAAGGAACTTTTGAAGCCAAGGCTTCGTTGTTTGTTTCAAATGGTTTGACAGTTGTTCCTTTTAAGCAAGGTCTCGATCCAGAGTCTTGCGAACCTAGAAAACCTGCGCTAACACACACATATAGACATATATGTGTGTATGCGTGTATATATATATATATATATATATATATATATATATATATATATATATATATATATATATATATATATATATATATAGAGAGAGAGAGAGAGAGAGAGAGAGATATGACTTCCAAAACCTTATCATAACTAATATGATAAATATGGTGCAGGCCTTTGTATCTTACAGTTTATGGATACATGTACAGCACATTGTGTTACTTAACACAGCGTGATACTTCAATTTTCTTTATTTTATGAAATAATTCATTCAAAATGAAAAAGTATTATATATTGTATGAGAAACATGACAATATTATATAATACATTGCATATGATACTATAAGTACTAATAGACGGGAGAAAAACAGGAGGCTAAAGCCTAACACATGTGCCCCCCTAAGGAATCTAACTCGACACCTGAGTCACGGGAGTTAGGGAGCCCTGCCAAGTGAGCTAATGCTATGGATGTTTTTGATTAATGGGGGGAGTTGCATATGTGCAATCCACATAGATGTATAACCCTTGTTCTGCCGCCTCCCGCCTCTTCAACTATCACCCACCACCTTCATGCACCTAATTTGTGACATCATCTGCTCACACCGCCACCACCTCCTCCCCTTACTCAATCTCTTCCAACTATACAAACAGGTATATATATATATATATATACAAACACATTTGGAAAGTGGTATTTGGTGGTTAGTATCATTTTGAGATCTCAGCAAGAAATAGAGAAAGGTGGATAGGGTGGTTGGGGGTGGTTAAAGTGGCGGAAGGCAGCCAAACAGGGGGAACGTGCATTGTGCGTATGCCACTCCTCCATTCATGTATTAGGAATATGAACTTCTAGAGATGTGAACCCTTGATGGCTTCATCTCACTTTCTTTTTCCCAAGGTCAATTTTCACAACCTGGCACCACTATGTCATGGAACGACACGAGTTTTAGTAAGACACGATGGAGCACGCACGCACCACTTGAACACGTTCAACATTTTTTAATGCCAAAAATGTTGGTATATATTTATAAAAGTATATTTTTTTATATATATTGAAGTACAAAAGCTAGCTTTTGGGGATTAAAAAGAAACCCCTATTGAATATAAAAGAAGTTGGCATTTTCATTATTTAAAGAAAAATTACCCAACTTTGGCCACGAATTCATGTTCCTTGAATCCAACTATGGTTGTGGGATTAGTTAATATAAGAAAAAGAACTTAGATCCACAAGTGCAATTTGACCTGAATGGATCTGCCACTGGGTTGAATCCACCTGATCGGGTTGCATAAGGGTTTGGATTCTTTGGAAGAAACCGACGAAAAATGGGTTGGGTTTGGGTCTGCCTGGTTTTGACCCAACCCCAAAGTGACCCAACCCATCAACCCGATTTACCACCTCTACTTTGGTTGAAGACAATGTTATTTTGCAGCATTACAATCCGGGCACCATATTGGGCACTTGTTTAAAGCAGCAGATAAAGAGGCCCTCTTTTTTTTAATAATAAGCAATTGGATTATCTTTAGAGGAGTTTACCTCTAACGAATTCTTACGGGCTACCTCTCCTATTTCCTTTGCCTCCCTTTTTGTTTGGTAGAATGCAGAGGGCGAGGCAAGATGCATGCCCTGGATATCGAACTCATGACTTTTAACTTGTGAGTCGACCCACAGCCAGGTGAGCCATTGTTCTTTGTACCATCTTTCTTTAATATAGAAAGTGAGTTTTTTGCACCCACAGCATTAGCTCAGCTGGCAGGGCTCTTTGATGTGGTGGGAGTCTCGATTCTTCGGCTTGTATTAAGCTTTGGCCTCTCTCCGTAAAAAGAAAGAAAGAACTTGAGCTTTTCATATGCAGTCAGCTCTCAATCAACTGCCATGCACAAGACCACCCTAATCAGAATTGAACCCCCCTTACATTGAAATCCTAATAAGAAGCTCTTCGTTTTCGTTCTGGTGCTAATGAGATGATTCATTGAAAAAGCCAACTCTTCTTCACTGATTGTATAACTTACCTTGATGAACCATCGGCACAACTCCGATGATAAGACGGCAACTGGCGATGCTTGGAACCATTCAAGTCGTGAACCACCTGGCATTATTTTATGAAACTTTGTAACATGAAATTTAAACAAAATGGCAAATGCAGGGGATACAACTTTTAGCACCATTCACTTAAAAACTACAATTTTAATAATGCCCTCTAGTTACGGGTGGCAATTTCAGACCGGACCCCAAGAATCAGGGTCTGGGTCAAGGTTTAGGAACCCTTCGTCCGGTCTGTGTCAGCGTGAAGCTATCAATCAAAATACCAGGTCGTGATATATATATATATATATATATATATATATATATATATATATATATATATATATGTGTGTGTGTGTGTGTGTGTGTGTTATCAATCAAAATACCAGGTCGTGGTATATATATGTGTGTGTGTGTGTGCACGCGTGTGTATCCAATCAAAATTATATATGTGGGTCACAGACAAGTAGACTAAAACCAGGCTAGGTGGGGTCTGGGTTTAAAGAAAAATCACCAGGAAAGAAAAGGTTGGGTAACGATTTACCTACGTCTTACCTGAATCCAACACATCAACCCGATTTGCCTCTCTAGCCTTCAGATGACCGATCAAGCATGTAACCCTCATTCTTCTATCCTGGTCACAGTTCATTCATGATTAACTTCTCAAATGAGCTTCTCTAAGCTCTGATTTGTTTTCTCCATTTTTTCAAGATGAAGTAGTACCTGTCATTGCTGGTGTTAGGGGCAGTGCTTGACGTAGAAAATTTTTTATGGAAGGGGCAAATTGCCCGTGAAACATTTTAGGCTGGTCGAACTATGTACTGTAGGCTTTGTATAGGACCAGACGTTTTTCCTTTCGAGATGACACGAATACATTGAAACGTGTCCAACACTATATGTACTTGTTTAATTATTTTGATTATGAAATGTGATCATTAGATGCATGAGTACCCTCATTACTTGGTTGGTTGTAGTGCCTTTTTAGCAAATGAGAGGTCTTGAATTCAGATATTTATAGAAACAATCAGACTTTTTCTATTACATATATTCGTTGTTTCCCACATCTTGTTCTCATGCAACAAAGAGTGCAGGAATACGACTGCGAGCTATATAGCTTTCAGGTTGATTTTTCGTACTTCGGGTGGGGCTATGCTCCATCTCCGGTAGGCACGGACCTGCCACTCATTATGAGGGAAAGAAAAAGACCGTACAAGTGGATGTGGGAATAGAAGTTGGGAGAGGGAATGGGTTGGTTATGGCACTGGAGCAGGCAAAAAAGAGAAAAATGGTTAGGTGGTGGAAGTAATGAGCGCCACTGTTTTGGTGTTGCATACCTTCACCTGCTTTCCAGCCTGCGGTAACTTTCTTTCAGCAAAGTATATACATAATATAATAGCACAATCCTATGAACTATTAAAGTTGATACTTGCAAGCCACTATATATATATATATATATATATATATATATATATATATATATATATATATATATATATATATATATATATATATATATATATATATATATATATATATATATATATATATATATGTGTGTGTGTGTGTGTGTGTGTGTGCTGATTGAGATCGGTGTACTAGAGAGACGCAGAGTCTTGCTATGTGTGCTACCGATCTCAATCAGCACTTAAAAGTTAAGTATGCTTACTGAGGTAGGTGACCTAGAGTCTTGCTATGTAAAGAGAGAAAAACGATAGAAGTCAGAAGAAACAACGATATTCACCAAGTATTTGGTACGTACTCATAATTTACATCAAATTCTATAACAGTTGTAGATATCTAGATATGGCATATATACAATTTCTCTATTTTCATCCTAACAATATCCTGTACAAGAACTTGATGAGACGTCAATTTTCCATGGCATCAACAATACACTTGCTTCTGTCATGTAATCGTACTTGCAAAATTCTAGTTGTCAACTCACAGAGAGCTTATAAAGAAGCAGAAGAGAGAGGGGAGCACATCGCCCTTGAATCCCCCTACGGTTCACTTGATATGTCACAATTCCCGTACAAAAGACAACAACGATTTCAGATATCATCTGCGCTTCTAACATATTTCAAGTAGAGAGACCACAAAACATGGTTTTCTTCAAAGTCAACCTTTTCTTTTTAATGGAGCACCCCAGCTCTGCAATTATGAAGCTGCAACTTGACACGGAAATTGACCTGACAGTTCAGATACTGCACAAGCACTTGAGTCACATCATTTAATTATCTGGGAAAGCCAAAGTCTTCGTTGTCGAGTCTCTTCCACAAAGTGCCTCCTCGAAGAAAAGAAAACCATGGCCATGGACTGACAGACTCTCCAATAGACACTGTTTGCCCTTAAAAAGTGAAGGATTTCAGTAACAGCTTAATCTGATCCAACCATGCCGAAGATCATCAGTCTGAGTCTCTTGAGGAGCATAGTAATCGTTCCTTGATGCATCAACTACCGTTTAATTCTCAATTCCAAATAACCGAGTATAACCATGCAGTGGGTCAGTCCACATGAGTGGTAGGGATTACAAATACGCTAGCTGAGAGAATTATGAAGGCGTTCAAGAAACTGTACAACCCGCTCGACTGGAAGCAATGACTCGGATGAAAACTTGGCTTTTGAACTGCTAGAACCAGTTAGGTCAGACGACAGCACAGCCAGCTGTCGAAGGCTGGTAAGCTCCAAGAACTGCGACATGTCTCCATCAAGAATCTGCGGTACCCCTACCTGCAACATCCATTATAAATAGTTAGAAGCACTAACCATTCTTGGACCCCCCCACAGCTGGAGAAGCAAGCTCACGTGATGTACAATGTACAAATGCCAAAATCCCCACATACAGATCGAGGACATCAATTAGATCTTTGATCACTCTCAGCGGAAGCCATGAACTAACTATAGGATCTTATTTAGACCGAAGGACCATAATCAGTTAAGAAAAGGTCTCCCACCCCGATACATAAGACACTTGAAGAAATGAATCACGTAGCAAGTAATGTTAAAGTAGGCCATAAAAAAATCAACTCTCTTTTAGCATGTTATGAAGTAGTACCAGATGAAGTGGCGATATCCTTGGCTTATGCTTCTTTGAACATTCTTCCTGTGAGAATAGGGGTCTCAACAGGTAAACTTTGGTTCTCACCCACGTAGATCCCAAACCATATCTTATTTCAAAATGCTAACACCAGAACCTATCTGGGTCTTCATGTGAAGTGCATGGATCATACAAGGAATGTAGGCCACAGCTATGTCCTACCTAAAAGGTTGGAATTTTCTTAATGTTCGCGCATTGCCTTTGCCTTAATCACAACTCGGGTAAGACCTGGGTTTCATATAAATATTATGCGTGGCTCCATTGGCTGATTTGATCTTGCTAGTCCTGTCCAGATAAATAAGAGATCTACTCTGTTGCTACCAAACTTTTACCCTAAAAAATAATTAAGGGCGTAACAGCAGCCATCACATCAATGTCTGGAACGTACTTGGAAAGTTTTGAACATGTTAATGATCACAATTTTGTCCACAATGTCCAACATCACTGAACATTGATGATGTGCATTCTATATACCAAACAAGTTTAATATTTTTACAGAAAAAAAGAAAGAACGTATGCATATCATGAGAAAACAGCGTCATAATCAAGAAATTATGCTAAAAGTTAATACATCGGAGACGCCATAAAGTACGAAATGCACTAATATACTTGCCTGAGATCTCGTCCACGAAATTCGGCATGGACATTTCCCAGTATCGGTGCAGTCAGAGGGTGAGCAACAAGCTTGGCTTGTACAGCTTCTAATAAATCATGGTCTTCCCTGTATATTCATGTAGATGATCAGGCAAAGCAGAGAACAACAAACAGATAAGAATGGAAGCACAGTGCAACGTAAACTACTTTTCCAACAGGTAATAGCAAAAGAATTCAACATAGGGATTTGCAAATCTATTCGAGATCTAATTGCACCAAGTTGAAGCCAAGCTCCAACAGTAATGGTGGAGCCATTACTAGTAGGTAAGCTTATGAGTTGGTCCACCATCGACTAAGGACTTTCAAGTCAAATGAGAACCTGACAAATTCAATGCCCCTGATTAGGAAATACCCATGACACAATATCGAACACAAGTACTGGGTCTCAGACCCTGATAAGATGCACCTTGATAGGTACCATACCAGAAACCTCTTTTAGCTTAAAGCTAGCGAAGTGAGCAACAGGTTTTGCAGCAAGCAACACAATAGTAATAATAGAACATATCAAGACAACAAAGAAGGAACCATGTTCAATATATGATAAACATGAAGTCAAACTTACCTTGAGAGGGGTATAAATATCACTATACTTCCCAGAAGGGTACATGCTATGACAGTATGATCTGATGAAACCAAGGGCAGCTCTCTCCTGCTACTACAACCCCTTTTTGCATCAGCTGTTGGAAGCCGATAAGAAAAGAACCCTGAAAAGTAAACAGTTGCATTGAATGAAAGGGGTCCAAAGCATGAGATATATAAAAAGAGTATGTCTATTCAACACAGAGGACATCTACTCATATCTGAAAGTACTCAAAAGTAGCTCTCAAGATCACATTTAGCACATGCGTACAGGGGCACTGCCGACAGTTTCTAATGTATTTAACTGTTCTAGAAAAACAAAAAGAGTGCAGTCCTAGTATATAGCTGTCTTTCTTCACACATTTGAGTGAGAAACAAAGAAGGAAAAGAAAAAGTAGTATTTCACGAACCATCACAGGAAAACAAATTGAGCTGTAGCGACTAAGGTAAGGGACCAAGAATATCGAATTACTATCAGTATCAAATGCCAAACAGCTCTTAATTGACTTACATATATTTCCCACCATTATCTCAATGAAGCACTTCTAAAGATAAACAAAATTTAGTCTCAATAAACTTATGAACCACACGAAAACAATAAAAACTTTATCTTTAGGTTTTATTAGATAACAACAACAACTAAGCCTTTTTCCATACTCGATGGGATCGGCTACTTTCGATTTTATTGATGGACTAAAGTAAATCAAGTACAATTATCAATGAAGGAAACAAAGTATTTATAGTCACTTAGAGGGACAACATGAAAAGGACTCCAAACATCGAAATGTACCAACCCAAAAGGCTGAGACATTCTTGACTCACTGAAAGGAAAGGTGACTCGATGATGTTTGGCCTTTTGGCATATATCACACTCAGAGCTACATTATCGAGTTCATGAAAGATTTTTGGAACTACTTGTTTGAGCTTTGATAATGGCAAATGGCTTAAACAATTATGCCACATCTTAATATTTTCTTCATATGGTGTCATGGGAGAGTATGATATAGATTGAGGCTCTTCAAGGATGTAAAGTCATTTTCTTAAGCTACCATGATTAAAGATCTTTTTCGTCTTTAAATCATGCCAAACAAAACTACAAGGAGAAAAGGTTATTACAAAATTAAGATTTTTAGTCAAAAAGTTAACTGATAATAGATTCACTCGAAAGCTAGGAATATGAAGAATGAAGGGTAAATTGAAGAAAACAACTTTCACACTTCCTTTTTCAATCATAGATGTGTAAGAACCATCAACCAATTTAATTTGCTCATTATTATGAAGGCTTTGATAATTTAATAAACAAATATTTTCCCTAACCATATTATGAGTGGCTCTAAAATCAATAACCCATACTCTAGAAGAGGTAGGATTACTAGTCGCCACAAATAAGGTACGAGTCATTGTGGCTTGAAACTCTAAAGTGAAAGTTTGTTTGACTCTTAACCCTTCTATGTGTCAGCAGCTCAGTTATGATCATTTTCTAAAGATTTCTCCAAGGCATTTGTATAGTATGTCCTATTTTTTATGCTAGTAGGCTTACCAATTAAATCTCAACACTATTCTTTAGAATGACGACTTTTATCACAATGAGAACATCTAAGTTTTTCTTTCTTATCATTGGAAAGGAAGCCACAACCTCTATCTCGATTACCATAACCTCCTCTTCCTCTACCCGGTTGATTCTTATTTTTCCAAAAAAAAGTTTTTCTCAATTCATCACATCTTCCTTTTAAGTCCCCTTCCATCTTCCTCTCGGAGGAGCAAACAATAAAATAGTTCTAACGAAGATAACTCTTCTCTAGCAAGAATATTAACCTTAATTGTCTCATAGTCTACGTACACTTCCTATAACAAATCAAAGACTTTTTATTTTGTTGCTTCTTCATTTCATTCCTTTGAGCATGTAGTACATTTGACACGTATAAAAAATTGAAGTTCATCCCAAATACCCACGATTATGCATAATACTCATTAATCGTTCGATTTGCTTGTCTTCATTTTCTAATTTTCTCTAGTATTTCATATTCTTTGGCCACATTTTTTTTTCTTAAATAGGCTTATAGGAGTGCTTTCCAAATTTTTATGGTTGATTCTAAGTGCATAAAGGTTCTTCCTAAAGAGAGAACCATCAATTGAAGCAATCATGATGATATTAACGCATCCTCTTTTCTTCATTTTAGGTAAGTGAAATCACTCTCATCGGGATGTTCCCCTATAAGGTAATTTCATCTTCCTCTACCGAGAACTTCTAACTAAATAAATCTCATTCATTCAAGAAAATTTTTGCTATCCAATTTAATATTGATAATCACAAATGTTTTTGTTATCTCTCATGTTTGTCTTTCAAAGAATTGGTAAAACGACTCTACACCTTTACCTTTATCAATTATACTCCCCTTTCTTAGTTTTCGAAGAAGAAGGGATATTGTAGTTGGGAGAAAATAAATCTACCACACTCTCCACAAGAATATGCTACTGCTTATAAGACTTGCAGTCTTCTTGAGTCAACCACACTCCACATCAGAATAAATCTACCACACTCTCCACAAGAATATTCTACTGGTTATAAGACTTGCAATCTTCTTGAGTCAATCTTCAGATATCTTCTACAATGAATATCATGTTGTACTTCAACAATCTTCTTGCAACCCTTTGCAGATATTGTACTTCAACAGGATAATAAATATAGGATCTATCACTCTGATACCATATTATAAATTCAAACTTTATTCATATAGGAGAATCAATATTTTGTACAAAGACACACAGGGAGGTCGAAATTGAAGTCTAATGGTTCACTTTCTTTCTTTGTGTTTTTTCTTAGAGCTTCTTAATTAGATTGTGATTCTTATTTAAGTCTCTAATAACTCAAAAGACTAAATAGCTCTTACACTTGTTAATGTTTTATTTCGTTAAGAATGTGCATTTGATGACCTTAAGACTATTGCTAGCATTTTATATATTTGGATCATGTTCGGGTCATTTTAGGTCACACCATGACCTGACCCGACTTTTCGTCGTGTTGCTTTGCATTGGCACAGACCAACCAATGGTATGTTGAAATCAATATGAACAAAGTTTCACCGGGTTGTCGAGCCATGTTTGAAATTGCCAAACTTATAATCCAGTGATTGGACTAAAGGTAGATACCTGGTTTGTGCAAATTATTTGATTGCACACATACAAGAAAGACACACACACATATATATAATTTAAATTAGTATGCTGCACTTGTATATGCATGTGCATGGATAATTTTGTGTTTTTCTTTTTTGCTTGTGATTATATTTAGTTTAGAGACCTCTATGACATTGGTCTACGCTACAATTATAATTATAAATGTTAAGAAATAACAATATTTGAGAGTTTGCCCTTGAAGCTTTAGTAACCTTTTATAGTTAAAAGCCCAATCTCACAACTTGTAATGTCCTCTCTTTGTTGCACTGGCCAAATTGTCACCAGCACCATTTTAAATTCAAAGACATTTTTTCTTATGAAATTTTGAGGATCTTTAGTTTAAACACTTCGTCATCTTAACAATAAAAGGAGTCTCCTCTATTTTTATTAACAAATGATAATCGATATAGCAGAGCATAAGAAGCTTGAAATTATTAACAGTCTCATTACTTTTATAATTGTCAAGAAAAATAATTATATTAATATTAAGTTCACTTTATACTAAACCATTACCAAGCATATTTACAGAAGACATAAATCATAATAAAATCCAATAAAGAAAAATAAAAACATACTAAGAATTTACCAAACCAGGGTGATTGTGACATACACAACTAAAAATTCTAATAAATCTAAAATAAAAGAGATATCAACGTCATCACCTCTATAATCATAATCATTATTGTCACGTACTGCAAGAAAAAATGTGTTTTTCTAAAATCACATTGCAACCAGTCCATACTTACTCATAGCATGAGCTGTACCAATAAGTTGGAGCCATCTGATACGGGATAAATATCACTACTTACACCACCATATCATATACATCAACTATATCAAGCCTAGTTTATCAAGTGATAGCAATCATATTCATTCATTCTTATATAAGCCTTTTATACTTTCTTTCTTTCTTTTTTTTGTTACAAGAAGAGGCCAAAGCCTAATACTCACACCCCACACATGCACCCCCTGGGAGTCGACCTCCCCACCAGTTGCAATGGTGCTAGATGGCTGCTGTTGAGGTCAACCAATGGCACGTACAATCAGTATGTTGAATTTTAAGAACTTATTCGAACCTTGAATAGATCGAGTGAGACTATACGTTATTGGCTTGTTAGTGCTTGATTTAGTACAGTTCGATTTGTCATTAGCTCGTTAGTGTTTGATTCATTAAACCGTCAAAGTTGAACATGAACTTGAATGTTCAATTTGGTTCAGCTCTTACATCTCATTAATGACATTTTCTGAAAATTCACGAAAACCATACCCTAACGTAATTATATTAAGGTGTTTGAGGTAAATGAAGGGTCGTGTTGTTTAGAATATCAAGGCAAATCTCTTTTGAGGACTCTGTTAAAGCTTGGCTCATAAAAGGACTGTGCCGTGCATGAACAAATCCAAACATAAACTGCACCCATGGTGTTAGCCCACCAGGGCTCTTGACTTGCAAGTTCGAATCCTGAGGTGTGTATAGGGGCTTTAACCTCCCATAAAAAAAATCAAACATAAACTCTTCACCTAGCAGTTATGTTGACACTTTCATATGGAAAATGAGCTGAGCAACCAAGAAAGATTGTTTGTTTGAATCATTTACCAGCCCTACCGAGCCCACGTAGTGCCGGGAAAATACAAGATGGGCTCAACAGGTTTCTTTTTTTTTGTTCACAAGAGGAGGCCGACGCCTAACACACATGCACCCATCAAGAATCGAACTCCCCACCAGCACAATGACGCTCACCCTCTGATTGAGCTAGCCCTCTTTGTGCGGGCTAAGCAAGTTTTTTTCGTTACAAAAAGAGGTCGAAGCCTAACACATACCTATACATGCAATATCTGGGAGTCCAACTGCCCCCCAACAGTAACAACGTCAGAGCACCTTGTCATTAACCCAACGCTATGTTAACTGTTTGGGTACAACATGGTTTTGATTAGGGATTTTCGTGGAGCGGTACTGGGATCAAAGTCCACAACCCATCCTCATCCCACGACAGGAACCAAGAAAGCCCTAATTCCTGCTCCTGCATCTCCTGTAGATCTCAACGGGACCCGTCGAAGGAAGACATTATCCTAGTTGTTCCTGCATTTTACTCATCCTAAACTAATTTTTCTATATAACCAAAACTCTACAAAACTTCACCCTAAACGCCTTAAATCAAAGCAAACCATAGCTCACAAGAACTTGAACTTTCTAGGGAGGATACGGGGTCGGGTTTGCCAGAAGGAGCCAAGAGGGGAATCCCCCTCCACAAACATCCCTATGCACTCTCTGCTCGACCTTGGACTCTGAACGTAGTTGAATTGACAAAAGAACCCAAAGTCAATCCGTGACATTATTGAATCAAAACCGGCGCAAAAGACTCAACCACAATGCCAATAAAACCAAGTGAGAGAAAAGATCACCAGACTGCATTAGGAAAAGAAAAGTTTTCGAGAATCCGACTTTGTTTCATCTTCCCATTGTAGCATCTATTTTTGCAATCTCCAAAACCCACCTATCAGAGAGATCCTTAATTCTCAGATTCTCAATCCTCATATTGGGTTGTTGGTAAACGCGTCTTCCATTCCATTCCAAGCGAAGGACACCAACAAAACACAGCCACTGCCTACTACTCTCACTCCCTCAAATCATCGTGCTTGCCTTTTAGCGTTTCCATCCCATCGGTTCTCGAATCACCCATTTCACTTCTCCACTAGCAGCATCGATTTCGATCGGTTTTTGAAACACCCATTTCGATTCCGAATTACTAAAATCGATTCCCGAATCACTCGTTTCATTTCTTCATCACCAACGTCGATTTCCGTCGATTTTTTGGTCACCCAATTTCAGTTATCCACCACTAGCATCGATTTAAATCGGTTCTTAAAACACCGATTTTGATTCAGAATCACTGACATCGATTTTCGATTCACTCGTTCCGGTCGATTTCCGTCGAGTTTTCGTATCACCCATTTGGATTTTCCACCGCCAGCATCCATTGTCGGAGCATTTGTTTGAATTCACCGTCACCAACGTTGATTTGTCATACTGGGATTCTTCAGTTCTATCTACTTGGTAAAATTTAGTCCCAATGACAGTTGGTTGGCCCTAAGTCGCGGTACTTCTCCATGGGTGGTCATCACAAGAAGCGAAATGCTGCTGTCGCCGCCCCTCACCGTTCCACAGACCCAATCTCCGGCTCCTCGCCCCTTCCTGCTGAAGAAACAGCGGCCGGCAGCTCACCAGCGGCTGAGGACGATGAAGGAGCGGCAAACGAAGTGGTGAAATCACCGGCTGCGCCGTTGCCAGACGTCTCCGTGAAGGTGGATTGCGAGAAGGCGTTGATCGCTCTGCGACGAGGCAACCACACGAAGGCTCTCCGGATCATGAAGGAAGCGTGCGGCCGCCATGAAAGCTCCGCTCTCCTGCATCGCGTCCACGGCACCATCTGTTTGAAGATCGCGTCTCTTATCGAGGACGCGAACGCGAAGCAGAGGCACCTCAAGAATGCCATCGATTCTGCAAACAAAGCCGTCGCTCTGTCGCCCAATTCCATCGAATTCGCTCATTTTTACGCGAGCCTTCTCTACGAGGACGCGAACGACAGCAAGGGGTACGAAGAAGTCGTGCAGGCATGCGAACGCGCGCTCGCGATTCAGGACCCCATCGATCCCGCGAAGGAGAGTCTGCAAGACGAGAGCCAGCAGAGGCACCCGACGCCTCAAGCACGGATCGCTCACATGCAGCAAGAAGTCAATGCGTTGATTCAGAAGGCAAACATCGCCTCGATCTCGACGTGGATGAAGAATCTCGGCAATGGCGCAGGCGGCGAGGAGAAATTCCGGCTGATTCCCGTTCGCACGGTCGCCGCCGATGACCCCATGGAGCTCAGGCTGGTGCAGAGTCGGCGGCCCAATGAGATCAAGAAGGTCACGAAGACGCCGGAGGAACGCCGGAAGGAGATCGAAGTACGGGTTGCAGCTGCAAGAATCTTGCAGCAAAAATCCGACGTCGATCCTCCTAAGCTTCCGGCCATTGGGGACAAGGCTCCGGTAGGCCCTCACCGAGGGGAATCGCGCCGGAGATCCAGTAGGAAGTTGTCGACCAAAGAGAGGATGGACGGATTTTGGTCGTTCTGGCAATCCATGGACGTGCAGAAGAGACGAGGCCTTCTCCGAGTGAACGTTCACGATCTCGAGCTGCATTGCACGTCAATGGTGACGTCACCGTCGCCATTGTCGTCTGCGTTGAAGGACCGGGTGGTTGCAGTGGATTTACTACAAGAAGCAATCTCCTTTGCGGATAAGAACAAGACGTGGAGCTTCTGGGTATGCTGCCGATGTATGGCGAAGTTCGTCGATGGGGAGTCACACATGCATCACGTCGTTCGCGAACATATGGGCAATCTCGCCCCGAAATTGCAGGTGGTTTTGCCGTCGGAAGTCGGTGACGAATGGGTGGATTTGCTGCTTAATGGTAGTTGGAAGCCTGTAGATGTTGACGATTCTCTGAAATTGCTTTCAAGTGCTTGTAGTAGCAATGGTGATATTGAATTGCATCCAATTGATGAGCATCTATTTGTTAAGAATGAGTACTCTAGCTTTAAAACCACAGAAGAAGATGGATGCTTGAAAATGTTTCAAAATTGCACATTATCTGGTGAAATTGAGGTGCAAGGAGAAGAGGTAATCCGCGCAATTTTTGATTCTCAGGCACCGGACGGTGTCATGCCGTTCAGAGAGATGCTTCTGTCGCTAGAATGGCCACTAGCAGACGATGTTGAGCGGCTGAAGTTGCTCGAGAAGATTCACAGTTTGTTCCAGATTCTAATTAAACACAAGTGCCTTGCTGCTAGTCATTTGAATAAGCTGGTACAGTATGTGATAGAGGAACTTCAAGGACTTATGTTGCAACGTTTGGTGAATCATGTTGTTGGTTTGATTCCCCTGTGTATATGCTTTTTGAGTGCTGCTCAGCTCCAGAAAGTGGTTAAGTTCTTGCAGGACCTGGCGCATTCTTGTGGGCTGAATAGGTACCAAGAGAAGAGCGGCCCAGTTGATACTACTATTAGTTCTAAAGGAGATGACATCTGCGAACAGATTGTTCTGAGTGATGATTCATCTTTTCTAGTTGTGAATGGGCACTCGGTGAGCAACCCGGCTGCCGGTGTATCAGAGAGTAGGATTAAACATGCCGAGGGAATTGATGGTAGGGAAAGGGAACGCGAGGATGGGTTGTTCGAGTCTGATGTCGTTCTCTCGTGGATTATCAGCAAGAATGCTGCTGTTGATCAGTTGGCAGGTTGGCAGCAGCGTAGGGAAGAGAAAATGCACCAAGGACAGGAAATCCTTCAGTCGCTTGAGAAAGAGTTTGATCATTTACAGCGCTTGTGTGAGAGGAAGTGCGAACATTTGAATTATAAGGAGGCACTCAAAAACGTTGAAAGCCTTTGTATTGCTGAGCGTAAGAAAAGGGAGCAAAGCACAAATGTTGCTCTTCGTAGTTACGAGGCCATACTTAGGAAGTGGCAGGAAGACATTGCTGAAGGAGATGGAGATAGACTTGAGCTTGATTTTATAACAAGGATACTTAATGAGGCACAAGACTTGAATGTGAATCAGTTCAGGTATGATGACTGTGTGTCTGGTGTCACTTCTCGGCAGTCGGAGGTGGATTCTTCGGATGATGGTGAGTGGAAGATGCAAGATTTTGTAAGTCAAATGGATTCTTGTATTGAGGTAGCCATACAAAGACAGAAGGAGCGCTTGTCATTGGAGGTTTGTTTTTCTTAATCTCTTTATGACATTAAATCAACCATTGATTTGAATGTCTGTTTTAGTGGTTAATCTATAAAATTTTGTTCATCCTGCAGCTCAATAAAATTGATGCTAGAATCATGAGGAATGTCTATAGCATGCAGCAATTAGAGATCAAGATGGGACCTGTTTCTTCTCTTGATTACCGCACTGTTGTTGTGCCACTTATAAAATCATTTTTGCGGGTTCGGATTTATTCTGGAGACAGTTTCTGATTGCTTTTCTTATTATGATTTTATTTTCTTTGCAAAAGATCATTTGTTCCCTTTGGTAAATACTACGGCAGGCCCATCTGGAAGATTTGCTGGAGAAGGATGCAACTGAAAAATCTGATGCTGCAAGAGAAGCTTTCTTGGCTGAACTGGCCCGTGATAAGCAAAAACACAGCGTTAAAGGTGGTGATGTCTCAAAGCAACTGCAAGATCGAGCAAAGGATAGGAAAAAGAGCAAGGATCACAAAAGGATCAAAGATCCAAAGGTTTATTTCTGACGGTAGCTTTATCAAGCTTCGTGTTTTGTATACGGATTCTCAACTTTTGCATTCGACTTCTTGTTTCTCTCTTTCAGGTATCAAATGCTGATGAGCATCACCTCGGTAATCAGGAAACAGAAGCACTGTATGTCTATCTTTACATGCATCTCAGTTCTTTGACTTTTATTATTGGCCTTTTTCTTTTGAGAAAATTGTTGCAACACTCTTTTCTAGTGATATTTGCTGAAGAGTTTTGCTTGATGGTGCTGTTCTTTTGGGTGAATATTCAGCTTTCGATCTTTATTTTATACATGGTTTTTCTGCTGCGCTGATGAATCACATATCCTTCTTTCCTCTTAGGGATTTCAACACTTCTAGGTGAAACGTTTTGCTAATGTTTGTCTTGATAAATAATGATGCATCTTCTGTTGATTGATCGTGATGGACTTTTGATATATCTTTGAAAATGTGAACCTTGTTCATAGGTATGACTATTTTCTTTGGGTCACAAGGCAGTGAAAATCCTCTTGTGGTTTAGATAATTGAGAGTTGTTCCAGTGGTCGCCTGTCATGAAATGCTGTTCAGTGTTTTAGAAGCTGTAGTTTCTACTGGAAAATACATCATTGAAACACTAGCATTGGCTAAACTTCATTTACTATTTATATGACACGGAAATAAAAAGTTTCTGAATCCCACATTTTAGAAGTGATCCTGCTGTCCATAAGAATTGTTCATTTGAGAAGCACTAAATTATAATATCATGAGAAACATGATTTTGGTGCTATGTATATGCTGGTGCAAGCCAAAACTTGAAGCTTGGTCCAAAGAAAATTCCTTTTATGGGGGATAGGTTGTAAGATATGCATAGAGCTTATATGTGCTATTGTCGTTAAAAGCTTAAAGCAGAAGATGTTTACTGATAGGCATAATATTTATGATGAGTTGAAGGTACGAACCTCCAGATTTTGTAAGAATCTGATGGAAATATAGTAAAAAACCAATGTCTTAAGGAAAGAGTCTTCTTCGTCAAGGATATTATGACTAAGATTCATGAAAAAGTGAACATTCTTTTGTAGATTATGTTTATATCTTGACATGTATTTGCTCTTGTGTAGCGCTTGTGGTTATGTTGGGCCTGCTTTTCTATTTTCCGGATATCTAAACTTACGCGATGGAATACTGTGAAGTGTTGAAAGTTGAAACTGATTCATAGTAATCTCACATTAATGTTGTTCCTTTATGAGGATTTGATTTGAAGTTTATGATGGCTGAAGTTTATTAATGAATGCCTTCATTGCAGTATGGTAAGATTAAAGGCATGAAGTAAAACATAGTAAGGCACAATTTTCAGGTAGCCTATCATTGTTCTGATATCTCAAAGAGTCTCTTTTAAAGGAGATTAAGTTGAAAGTTGACCACA
Organism: Brasenia schreberi; assembly: GCA_036023115.1. NCBI lineage: Eukaryota > Viridiplantae > Streptophyta > Magnoliopsida > Nymphaeales > Cabombaceae > Brasenia > Brasenia schreberi. Next base: position 167,983 of record JAYKKT010000092.1, on the reverse strand, counting down.
CATATCAATTTCATGCTGAAGTATGCACGTCTTGCCATTAATGTGCCTTATAGAAGGAGATAAGGTTCCTAACAAATGAAGATAATGAAACCTTTTTGTCTTTATACCAGAGTCTTGATTATGATAATTGCATGTCACTGTCATAGACAAGCAGTTATGTGGATGATCCACGGTAGTTGAGCAGCATACTGACCTCTATTTTAGTGCACAACTTTTCTGTTTGCTTTCTGGAAAGAAAAAATTTCCTTCCTTTTCCTTCATCAAAGTCAAAGTGGCCCATTTCCTCTTTTCTGTTAACTAATCTTTATGCCAACTAATTTTCCTTCAGTATTCTTGATCCCGTTGCTGATGATCAGCAAGAATCTGGCTCTATTACTACATCTGGAGACCATGATTTAATGCTACAAGAAGAAGAACATCAGCGGCAGATTGAGCTTGAAGCTGAAGAAAGGAAGCTTGAACAAACTTTAGAGTTCCAACGGCGTATTGAAGAGGAGGCCAAGCAGAAACTGTTTGCTGACCAGAACAAAAGGTCGCTTTGGAAGTGCATAGATGATGTTCAGGGACATACCTTGGTTTGTAATACGGAATCTGTCCAACCTAGGCTATCTGAAAAGCTGAGAGAGTCAGTGCAGAAAACAATGCTTCATGACAAGTCTCTCTTCTTTAGCAAAGCAAATGGCTTTGATAGTGAGGCCCTTGTTCAAGTTTCTCCCTTATCAAGTGATCATGCATATCCTTCTAGACACCAGAGAGAATTTCTGGTGGCAAGTGAGAGGAGCCCATCTCATGAGAAAACCAAATCACTTAGTAATGACAATGGCCCACATATGGAGGTTTATGCTAAATCTCCAGAAAATTTAGTTGGAGTGGCTCCTAGCCTTGCACAAGATAATTCTTTTGGTTCTCACTCATCTAATGGCACTCGGATGAAGGTTCCTAAATCTCAGAATTTTTCTACTGGAAGACGGAAGCCTGGTTTGATTTCTAGTTCTAAGCTTATCCATATTTTTTGGTTTCCTATACCAATAGCTGATTTGAACTCGATAACATCTTCTTGCAGGCTTGCATGATGAAGGAGATGCTATGGTCCCTCTTCATGCTCAAAAGGCTCGACGACAAGTTCATAACTCACAGGATACTTTGGGATTACCTGAAAGAAACATTAACATATCTTTATCTGATAAGGAAAATCATGGTATCAAATGTTTGAAATCTGAAGCACTTGGCAAAGAGCAGCCACAGAAAAGCGCAAAGGATACTTTTAATTATGGGAAAGGTTAGGGTTAATTGTAGCAATCATTAAAAAATTGAAAATCAAGCTGTCTTCATATTTCATTGCTTGACATGGGCATACATTTGTAAATGTCTAGCATCAACTACATTGAAGCCCGAACTATCAAATGCCAATGTTATGAAACAAGCTGATTCTGCAATGGCCAGGCTGGAAGATAGTCCAGGTTTTCTTTATTCTTTATCATATTTGCAATGGTCCATCATTTCCATAAACACAGTAGGAAATCCATTTCTTAACCAATCTCTTTTTTATGTAATTTTCTTACATAAATTTCAGCAGTTGCATATGATGTTCTGATTTTTTTCAGAGTCCGTACATGCCATCTTCTGTTGCGTCTTACTGCAATTGTTTTGTGAATCGTTTATGATTTGCACGTTGCAATGTCTGAGAGTCATAATATAAAGGCTGCCTATATTTCGATTTTATACTTTAAAATCACCAAAGACTTGAGAGTTGAGAAAAGTGTAGCCTGTGGTCTTCATGCCACCTGAGAATGCTCCAATGCTTGGAAGTGGGATTTTCGTAAAATTAACCTTTTCTTTCTTAAGATTCGAAATGACAGGTTTGATGACCCAGCACATCTCCGACCAAAACAAGCATGTCCAATTTTTCTATGTAAGATATCTAAGGGAACGTTAGGTAGTGCTTATTCTTCAAATATTTAGGCATGAGTTCTTATAGTTGATTTCTGCTTTTGCATCTAGCACTTCTTCTCATTCTGTTACCCTAACAATTACTTCCACTAAATTTTGTTTCCTCTAGTTTTGGAATCATTAGATTATGATGTTTGAATTGTTTTGTATGTTTTTGGTTAGGAAAAGATGCTCACCCGAAGTCATTGTGCCATTTTATGAATTAAATATTTTATTGGTGTTCTGCAGATACAGTGAGAAAGACGCTAAGACGGCTCCACACCGAGGATGATGATGAAGAACGATTTCAATCTGACCTTCAAAAAGCTGTCAAGGAAAGCCTTGGTTAGTTTGAAGTGTTCCTTAATGTTCTCTTTCCGTGGATGATGAAAGTTTCTAATGTGGTTTAGTTGAACTGTCTTTGAGGATCACATATAATTTGCACCTTTTGTGGACACTTGCAACCCATTAATTGAGAAAAGTGAGATGCATATTTGTCTTATGCTGAATTTTCAAAGCTAAGATCCCTTTCAGCTGGTATTCTGCTATCGTGTCCCTTATTTTGATACTCTATATCCATGGGAATCTGGGAATTCTAAGTTATGTTTTTCCGTGGTTTCTCCAAAACAGGCAATTTGCCTTTTTTTATTCCGTATACACCACATATGGTACCTTTGGGGCATCAAAGTGCCTGAGTTCTGGTCTGTTGTGCTGGGAAACCAAAAAACGCTAGGTATGCATGCTTGTCTAAAGGTGCCTGTTTAATATGTATTTCTGCGACCCAACACAGAGGGGAAACGTGGATTGTCACAAAAAATGATCTGTCAATGTTAGTACCTCGTTATTCCATACAAGCCATCTCTTTGATCTAAACTTGGATGTTTTGATCGTAGTCCTCAGTAATAAATATGTTTTGCCTAAGATAATTTTTGCACCAGTTCGATGGGAACTTGGCTTAAGGATCATCAGTGCAGTTTGCTTTGAATCCCCGCCTATTTTGGTTGGTTGGATGCTGACCAACGTGGGGTTTATGTGAACTAGTAGTTATTCATTAACATGTATATTGTTAAGTACCTCTATTTCCTGTTTTGTCCTTTGTCTTTCTTTGTGACGAAAGCGTAAGAGACATCTTGTTTTGTGTAAGATTGTTTTGACTGCTCTATAAGTAGAAGGATTAATTTTATGTATGATTCTTTATCGACATGGGGAATCATGGATTGTGTGGAACCTCAGACAAACACACACTCTATCTCCACCATAATTATGCTTGACAAAAAGATCATCTCATTATATTTGTCTTGATATAAAGTGTATATGAAGGATTTAACAGATATGCGGTTATTGTTTTCTTGCATAAAGCATTAAGACAATATGTTTTAATTTTTTTTCTTTGTTTCAGATACATACCAAGCACAACATGGTTCACAACCAGTTCGAGTGATGAGAGTACCTAAAGAATCTTCAGCCGCTAAGGTTGACGGTAGTGATTCTACTAAAGGCATCACGGCTAAAATAGATGCATTCGGTGCTGGTCTTCAAAATGAAGTTGGTGAATACAATTGCTTTCTAAATGTTATAATACAGGTGAGAATGAATTTTGTTTCCACATTGCAGGTGTACAACTGGCATGTGTATATATCCTTTATTATGTTTCACTTTCATATCTTATGGTTGAACTTGATTTTTCTTAATTGCTGTTATTTTTCTTTTCACTTCTTCATTCAAAATCCTGACACATATTTTCTCTTTTCATTCTAGTCTTTGTGGCACATAATGCGGTTTCGAGATGGATTCTTTGTGATGTCAAGATCAGTACACATGCACGTTGGAGAGCCTTGTGTAGTGTGTGCATTGGGTGATATCTTTAGTGCCATGAGCATTGCTACAGCAGACTTGCAGAGGGAATCAATTTCTCCAACTTGTTTAAGGATTGCTTTAAGCAACTTGTATCCAGATAGTAACTTCTTCCAGGAGGTAATTCTTAACTATGTGCTTATAGCTGGATTTCTGTGTTTAGTTCTCTGTAACACAAACTTTTGCATTTAAACTGGTTTCTGCAGCTATATTAGTGGGTTTGTTGTTTGAAGTGCACCTTGCGGATGTGATTGGGTTCTAAATACCACTAAACCCTTTTTGTAATTATCAGGCACAAATGAATGATGCATCAGAGGTACTCGCAGTGATCTTTGAATGCCTACATAGATCGTGCACTGCTGTTTCAGATGCCGAATCAGTAGGAAGCAGCTCTGGAGGCTCCTGGGATTGTACAACCGATTCTTGTATTGCACATTCTCTTTTCGGAATGGATGTCTATGAACAAATGCACTGCTGCAGTTGTGGGCTGGAGTCACGACACTTAAAATATACTTCCTTCTTCCACAATATCAACGCCAGTGCGCTTCGAACAATGAAGGCATGTCTCATATCATTGAAACTGATACATGTGTTGGGTATACTGGTCTAAACCACATTATGATGCTTATATAGTTGAAATCTTGCAAATGAACTGTCTTAAAGGGTCTCCACTGGCTCATTTTCTTCAGATCACCTGTCCAGATGGATCTTTTGATGAGCTTTTGAAGCTTGTGGAAATGAATCATCAGTTGGCCTGTAATCCTGATGATGGTGGTTGTGGAAAATTGAACTACATTCATCATATTCTTTCAGCATCTCCGAATATATTTACAATTGGTAAATCCTTGACGAATCTCAGATGGCTTCATATTCTCATCTTTGTTCATCTATCCTTTTTTTTTCTTGTACAATGTTCATGTATCTTTTAATGTAAACATAAAATTGATAGAAACTTGTATTTGCTTGCAAGTTCTGGGTTGGCAGACAACTTCTGAAAACGTCGATGATATATCAGCTACAATAGCTGCTATCACAACAGAGATGGACGTTGGTGTGATATACCATGGCCTGGACATAGGCAGAAGACACCAGATAGTTTCAGTAGTAAGTAATATAAGCACTAAAGGAATTTTATTCCATCAAGTCCTTATTGGAGTTACTCTTCAATTTATATTGAAGAATGGTTTCTTTCACCACCTTTATTTACGTCAGCACTGTTGTATTTTGTGGCAGAAATGTGATCCATAGTTTATGGAAATGCCTTCGTCATGCTGTCCAAGAAAACTGTATCGTGGAACTCGAACATCTTTAGGATCTATAGCCTCCACTTCTTTACACATGCTAGCAATGTTGAATGATGCATCAAATAAAGCATCAATTTTATCTACCTCGCATCATTCCTTGCTTCCTGCTAGTTTTCCCTTTTGCTTAAGATTTTCATACTTACGTACCGTAACTATTGAAGATTCATTTGAACTCGTCCTGTCCTGTTGCATTCTCTCTGGTCATGGGATATACTTCCTCTCACCTGCATTCAGTGGATAGATTCTGTGGGCATCTCTATTCTCTCTCTCTCTCTCTCTCTCTCTCACACACACACACACGTAGATATGTACATATTTGCTCATATAACTTGAATCTATCTTTCTATGATTTTTGTTGGATTTGACTAAAATTGGCTACCATGCATTTCTCTTACAGGTTTGCTATTATGGACAACATTATCACTGCTTTGCATACAGTCATGAGCGAAATAAATGGATTATGTATGATGATACCAATGTGAAGGTAAATACACATCTTCACCACTGGGGACATGTTTAGGTTTTTTCAGTTATGGTTCGGTGAGCAAAAGTGATTTTCTATGCAGGTAATCGGTAACTGGGATGATGTTCTCGACATGTGTCGTAAAGGCCATTTGCAGCCACAGGTCCTCTTTTATGAAGCTGTAAACTAAACACATCAGAATATATCCCGATCAGCTGGCTTTTATTTCCCAATCTTCAGAGTTTCTTGTCGTCGCAACCTCTATTACTGCAGTGGGTTTATTGTCGTTCAGTCCTCGTTCACTCGAGGGCAGAGAACTGCTCAGCCTATCAACAAAGCTGATAGAGGTTTCTATAAAAAGAAAGCGCTATCTGCCTTTTCTTGATCTGTCAATATTTGCTCATGTGAAAGAGACGAAGATTAAGGAGACCTGCTACATCTCATATACGAGTTCTTGTAGTGCTTAATAATATGGTTGGTAATCCTTTTTGGATGTGTGAAGGTGACAAGCTAGTATCAACCTCTAATTTGTGTACAGTGTGAGACCGGAGCTCGAGATAGATCAACTCCATTGTCCTCCAGAGAATCTGGATAAATTTTGGTCTACTGCTTAGATATGTAACATACTTTTGAGCAAGGGAGGTTGGACGGTTTTGGTGTAGGAACTTCGTGCATGGTGCCTCTTGAAATTTGCTTCTTGATTATAAGTCTCATGAAGATGAAACTCTGAAAGGTGTAATTTGAAGTTTTCTTATTTTCTTGTCTTTTAGCTGCAAAGTTTATCGTCTGGTGCTGAAGGTGCAGTTGCAACAGGTAAGACTTTTGAGACCTTGAAGTATATTTCATTGTAAAGAGGCATGTGCCTAAAATTTTAAGGTTGCTTACTGCTTTGTTGACAGTTACAGCTGCATTCGTCACAGAAGAGTTACTAGGGATCAGCTAGCTTTTTTGCTTTTGCAATTTCTTTGCAGTACACACACACACAACGCATGCACGCAGACACATACACTCACGTGGGCACACAGACGTGCTGAATTAATCAGTTGAAGAAGAGGTGAAACAGGGTTCTAAGTTCACCATCCGTGCAAGTACTACTTTCCCGTTAACTTCGGAGTTTTCAGTAGAGCTGCCAATTAATCGCATCTAGATATGTTCTTTTGTTTTGAATTGGGGATGGTTTGTCTACAAGCATCTCAAGAGCCTTATAGCTTCCATCTCTCCATGGCCATTTAAAGGTACAACCAAATCGTGCACTTGAAATAAGAAAATACATTAACTATACAAAATACCTTTTCTTATATCAGGGGAAGAACAAGTATAAAAAGAAAACGTAACAAAAAAAAATTAAAAAACACAAAGGCTGTCTAATTTACAGCTTTTTATCATCAGCATCTTCCTTGGAGTCACTACTAACGGAAGCACCATCATCTTCAGTTGTCTCCTCAGCACCATTCCTTTCCTTTTTCATGAACTTCTCTTCCTTGCCCTTGTTGAGAAAGTCCACCAAGCTCAAGAGGCTTGAAATCTTTTCATCTCTCTCAACAAGGCTTGTTGGCATCAGCTTCTCTGCAACGTGGCGGGGGCAACTTGACACCATCCACTTCAAGGAGCTCCCTCACTTGCTCAAAAACCTGGTCTGAGTCCAAACCCAAATGGTTCTTAGCAAGGACTTTAAATCCCTCAAAGCAGCAATAAGACATCTCTATGTGCTTATCCATTCTTCCTGTTCTTATCAATGCTGGATCCAATTTCTCAATGTGGTTTGTAGTGAAAACTATCAATCTTTCATCACCACAAGCAGACCACAATCTATCAATGAAGTTTAAAAGGCCAGATAATGTTACTTTGCTCTCATCTTTGCCTCTTGCTAGCTCTTCCATAGCCTTCTTATCTTCATCTTTTTCTTCCCCAACTTCTTCTTTTGGCGGATGCCCGTGAGATCCAATGAGCAATCAATATCTTCTATAACAATTATAGATTTTCAACTGGTCTCTATCAAGAGTTTTCTCAGTTGGGTATTATCTTTTACAGCAGTGAGCTCCAAATCATAGACATCATAGTCCATATAATTGGCCATGGCTGCAATCATGGTGGATTTGCCTGTTCCAGGAGGACCATAAAGCAAATACCCGCGCTTCCATGCTTTACCGATCTGAGCATAGTACTCCTTGCTTTTTTTAAAGAAATCAAGGTCTCTGATTATCTGTTTTTTTTTTCTCGGACTCCATCTCCAGAGTCTCAAACGTGGCCGGATGTTTAAACGGGACATGAGACCACAGTTTCTTCCTGAATTCGCGAGTGTCCTTCATGGGGTTGTTGGCGAAGAGTTTCCTTCGTCGATTTCTCACGTCTATGGCTTTAGCTCCGAGATGACGTGCTTCATGTACGAGTCCACGACAAGTTGTCTGTGGCGCTTGTGGAAAGTCAGGACGTACCACTTCTTCTCGCCCAAAGCTGGGTAGCTGTGAAACTTAATAATGGATTGAAGTGAGGAAAGGAAATCTATTGTGATTTGGAACCCTGATTGCCTTAAGGAGGTGTTTGATTATGAGGCTGAGCTTAAAGAACTGTCATTCTTGGCTCAATTCGAGGGCCCATTCTTGATCTGTCTAGGCCCATGCTTTGTAATCAAACACCCCCTTATAGCGCCGTACGAAATCTCATTTGCATGAATCTAAGTTCAAATGCTAGACCCCACTATAGTTATATACCAAACTACCATGTAAACACTATTATCTTAGTATATTTGTTGCAAAGCTTTATTGCATTTAACCAAGCGTCGGCTCCGTTAACATGAAAGGAACGAAAGGAAGCTCATCTAGGTAAATATGATGCTTCATCCGCTTTGTTAACACTGGGCTAATTCTAGAGCCTTTTCCCTGACTTGTAATTTTCTCAGTAACCTAACATCTCTCTTTGATAAATAGAAATTTCTTTTTCTCTGAGAGGCAAGTGGGGTTATGCAGACCCTACTAGATGCATTACTATTAAAAAATACATGTTATACAAGACAAGGAAGAAACCAGTAAGGGAACGAACTTTTCAAGATTTGTCCATGCTAAACTTTATTAATTTAGATAAATAGATGACTACAAGATTGAACTTATGTTTTGCTTTAGAAATTTCGAAATTATGTAAAAGATACACACACACAGAGAGAGAGGAGAGAGAGAGAGAGAGAGAGAGAGAGAGAGAGAGAGAGAGAGAGATTATTAGTATTTGTGCTTTTTCACACTCTTGGCCAGGAGGTAGGTTTTCTCATACTTTAGACACACTAGACTTTGATACTTATAGGGTACTACTGTGTTTACAGGATCTCGAGAAATTGATGCATGGGCAACGAAATGGTTCATGAAGAGATTTCTTTTAGAACCGCCATAGTGGTGGGGGGGGGGGGGGGGGGTGATGGGAAGAGAGAGAGAGAGAGAGAGAGAGAGAGAGAGAGAGAGAGAGAGATTCTAACATTACCAAGAGAGTGATTGTAAACGGTTGATTGATTTGCAGGACGTCCACCAGATAATGGCGCCCTTGTACTCGTCGGTTATCTCTTCGTACTCGTCCATGCTGAGGATCATGTTATGCGAATCCATGTCCATCCGGGCTTTGAGCTTCCTGCTCGCTTGGCCCAGGTGTTGGTGAGGTACGTCTCGATCCAGCCGTAGGCCTCGCTGTACCTCAGCCACTCGCCGCTCATCTCGTCGACTCGGATCTCGACGTAAGGTAAGAAGAGCAGCACTGCTTTGTGCCTTGCCCTCATGAGGTAGGTCCTCACTGCGAAGGGGAAGTTGTCTGTAATGGGGACCAGGAATGTGAAAGTGGCGACCAACGTGCCCCACCCTGTGAAGGACTGAGTCTCCATGATCAACCTAATTATGTTAGCTTTGCCAGCCAGAGATGGTTGCCTTAGTTTTCTGTCTGAATTATGTATTTATATATTGTTTCAAGGTTGGGTTAGGTGATCTGGGAGAACATGATCTAAAATGGAAGCACGTCATTCATTCCATCTTAGCACCCATGTCATCAAATGTTTGAATTGTGCCTGTACTTGTATATTTTGATTTCAAGTTGGGTTAGGTGATCTGGTAGATCATGATCTAGCACCAAATTTAAAAAACGTCAGTCATTCCGTCTTGGTACTACATGTCACTTTCAAATATGGTTGCCAAGATGACCTTATTAACATGCATTTGGGAGACAAGAACAACTTAGTAGGTGACCTAATTTTTTTTGCGTGCAATGTGGAGGCCAGAGCAAGGTATGCACGCCCTAGTCATTGAACTCAAGGCCTGCAACTTGTGAGTTTACTCCCCTAACGAGGTGGCTATAGCTAAGAGTGTTCGAAATGATTTTGAAGGATGAGACAAACACTAATGATTTCTTGTTGAATGTTGATACTTATCGAGTGCCCAAAGATTTTTTTGAACTATCACAATATTTTTATTAGATAGAAGCTATGAAATCTGAAATTCAAGCACTTGAAAAGAACCAGACATTGGATATTACTGACCTACCATCAAGAAGAAAGGTTGTGGGCTACAAATGAGTATATACAGATGGAACTTTGGAAAGGTATAAGGCAAGACTTGTGGTATGCGGCTATAGTCAATCTTATGGGATTGACTATGAAGGGACCTTTGCCCCAATGGTAAAGCTTAATACTATTCAAGTGATTATAAGTATGGCTGCCCAAAGACAATGGAATATGTGGCAGCTAGACATGAAGAATGCATTCTTGCAAGGGAAATTGAAAGAGAAAGTAAACATGGAGTTGCCACCTCGTTACTTAGATCATAAGAACAAAGTATGCAAACTAAGAAAGGTAATCTATGGACTGAAGCAATCTCTTAGAGCTTGATTTGAAACAATCAACAAGACTGTCATCAATTTGGGATACAGAAAGAGTGAATATGATCGTACATTGTTTATTAAGAAGGGGAGAAATTAATATTACTATTAGTATATGTTGATGATATAATTGTAATAAGTGATTATGTTAAAGAAATTCAGAAATTAAAACAAGAATTACACAAGTTATTTGATATCGAAGACCTTGAGAAACTGACTTGAATGTATTACACAAGAAATATACTACTTCATTGGTATTGAAGTAGCATATTCAGGAACTAATATCTTCCTAAACCAAAGGAAGTATACTTTGGACTTACTTCGAGATATAAAGATGCAAGAATGTAAACCATTGCATACCCGATGGATGTAAATCATAAGTTGTGAATGGATGATGGAGGTGATAAAGTGGATGTGATTATATATCAACTTGTTGAAAAAACACTTTATCTAACAATTACTCGACCAAACATAGTGTATGATGTTGGCATGGTAAGTCGATTTATGCAGTATCCATCTAAATATCATGTGGATGTTGTCTTTCATATTCTCAAGTATCTTAAGACTACACCTAGACATGGAGTAGGTGTTGTATAAAGCTAGTGAAAAATAAAATAGAGGTATACACATATGTTGATTGGGTTGGTTTTATGAAAAATAGAAAGTCTACTTTCGAATATGTAACATTAGTAGAGGTAATATAGTATCTTGAAAGAGTAAGAAATAATTGGTGGATGGTAGGGTTTCCCTTTGAAGATATTGCTCATGGGATATGAGTAGAAGGGCGTAATGTCACCACTTTATCTAGGAGAAGTAACATCATATTATATAGAGGATGACACTACAAACGACAACGAGGAGAAGAAAACATTGTGGCAGAAGGTGATCATTTATAAAATGAGGAGGATTTATCAACCTGAGAGACTCAGATTGATATTAAAGAGTGAGGATGAGGGATTCTCTGATATGCTAGGATTACTCCCTAACTTTGAAGATCATATTGCTTATAAGATCTCAAAGAAACATATAATTTCTAACTTTAGTGAAATTTATATTTGATATCAATACTCACTATTCCAACTGACTATATAAATATAAATTTGCAAATAATATGAAAAGTGGTACAACCCACACAAGGTATATTATTGCCAGAGTATGGCTAATAAAGAGGAGAGATGTGAGGCTTGGTAATTAGATTGAGATTACAAATAAGAGTGGGTTTATTGGATAGATGAGTTTGTTATATTAAATTATACATCATGCATTATTGATTGCTTTGATCAAGTATTGGCAACCAAATACTAACAACTTCTACAAGTCATGGGGTGAGATCACTATCATATTTCATGATGTCCACGAGATACTTGATCTTTCAATGCAGGTATAACTTTTTGCCTTAACTCAATAGATGATGATTATACGAAGTAGTGTTAGGGATGAACATCAATGAAGTAGTGTTAGAGACTAAGTATGGAGTTATTAAGTTTGAGGTGTTCCAAACTAATTTTTAAAAAAGAAAAGTCAATAACAAAAATAAAGCTTTATTATATTTGTTTTATCATATATAAACTACATTATATCAGAATAAGTCTAGAAATAGATCGTGCATCTATTATCATATGATGTTTGAAGGGTTGATAATTATATTTGAGGTGAAGCACAACTTAGTAAACATATTTCTATGTTTCAAGTAAGAACTCATACTATTATTACTCGCTACAATATCTTTTATATAATTATTTTTTATAATGTAACAAGTTGTTTGTTTTAATTATAAGCATAAATTTATGAGTATTTCTCAACTTTTAAGAATTAACATGTGACTAAAATGACTAGATGGAGAACCATGAGTAGGCCGATTGATGATAAATGTTTGTCATAGTCAATCTCATATTGATCCGCTTACTAAGTACAGTAAGCAATTTAATTTAATGACTATAGAGTATATTTTTTGAAACTATAACTATATTCTTTATTTTTAAATTAAACACAACATTTAATGTTATATATTCTTTATATAATATAGACAACCTAGCAGTCATATACTTTTGTAAAATACTTATATTTTAATGCATATAAGTTATTTAAATACTATGCATGCATTCGTTTTGTAAATGTTTTAGAACATCATGTCATATTGTGTAGTTTGACTATCATCAAGGCATTTTAGTTGCATCATTAATACCCTCGAATACCAATAGACCTACAAAGCCCTATGCATATAAGGTATAATATGAGTCACGTGACACTATTTAGGAGGTACAATGCTCATATTGTTTTGAGCATTAACACTTTGGTGTTCTAATATTGTATCCTCCTGAGTGTGATGAGTTGTATATAGAGTGGTACATTCTTCGGACACATTGATTTATTTTGAGAGATTCTATCAAGTAGTTTATGTGACTCATCTCACTCTAGGTAGGTAACATGATACATCATTTTTCACGTAAGTAAATAAATAATTATTTATACATTAGTAGCATGTCTAACTTTGTTTTATTTTGATTATAATATTAACTTTTTTCATAATTACTTTCTTATAACAGCATCTTACTGCAGTATATGAAACACTTACACCAACTTTAGTACATTTAAAGCGTGTACCATAACTATTATCGAGTAACATTAGAGTTATTACAGATATACGAATAACGTTGCCAACAAGCACACCGATTGACTATATATGAGGTTGATGGTGATGATGCTTGACATTTTGGGATGTGACTTATATTTAGGATGCTTTTTTGTATGAAAGAAATATTGATTCTTCACTCTTTGCCCTCAATATCGACAATTATAATGAAATCATGCTTTAATTTAAATTGAAAAATAATTATGTATACAAACTATGAATAACATCTAATCATTGTCCTCAATTCTCTTAGTCCTCTCATTTATGTATACAACTTGATACATTTATAAAGCGAAGTATGTCAATTCTCAATTCTTTCATGTAAGTATCATTATCACATGAGAAAGATAGGAGGTATAAGAGAGTCATCGACTATGTGCATATGTGAAAAAGTATTATCATAAGAGAGGATTAATGAATAATTAGATAAATGAAATGCCTAAATAAAAGACGGAGGACAAGAGTGTCATTACTTAAGGAGAGACCTGCTATCCTTCCTTTAGGAAATGACCTGCCTTGGCCACATCTCTCCTTAAGGAAGAGAAGTGCATGTGATGCATTTTGAATCAAAATTTTGGTGAGTTAATCATTCAACCTAAAATTGAGAAATATCATCCAAAATGAAAAACCTGAGAGAACAATACAAACCTAGACAAATAAAAAGTTATTACTAAGAATCAACCTTCCTAAATCAAGAAAAATTGAAAAATCGGTTACATCAATTGTCTCTTTCTTCTTTTTTCATTTTATTTTGGTGAGATTGGTAAGGAAATAATCAAGTACTCGGTTGCAAAAAACAACAACAATAGATATGAACCGACGAAATGCCAAGTGCCAGAGTAAAAGAAAAGAGATCACCAGTTTAAAAAGAAAAGAGAAATAGATGCACGAGTAATTTGTAAATTTTTGAAAGATGTGGTGCGTGAACACTAAAAAGGATGTGGAGATAATAATCCCTTTTATTATCTTTTGACATTCAGGTAATTCGGATATGGTACTCGAATATTCGGTCCGTTTCCATCTCTATAAATTTACAATATCGCAAAATATCGTATGCTTCAGCGGGGGGAGGGGGAAGAGAGAAATCCATGCGCGGCCATCAGACTGTTAGCTTCGGTAACTGAACAGCCTTATAAACGATGAAGATGGTCACTCCCCTAAGCTTCGTTTTCACCGCCGTTTCTATCTTCCCTTTCTAATTACGCAAGTAAAGTATGCAATTTCCCTCTTTGTTTCTGTTCCTGCTACCTCTCTCACCTCCATCATTCGGATTCCTCTATTCGTCTTCTTGGATGGTAAGCATTTAATGATACGCTTTAATCACTACACTTCCTCTTCAATTCTAGATTACTTTTTATTTGTTGGTCATAACTGTTCTTTTGTACTCGTTTTTCTTCGTACAATGCAGGCGTAGCTCGTTTCGTCTAATATACGATGGCTTCTCCGATGATGACAATTCTGGTCGTTCTTCTGTTTCGATCCAAGTCGGGTCACCCAGCTGTCTTGGCACCCAAGGTCTGATCCATTATGTTATCTTTGCTTGTTTTCTAGTGCCTATATGACTTGCCGTGTTATTTATTTCTAAGATTTATGTTGGTGCTTTTAGGACTCGTTCATTTGTTCCGAGAACTGTTGGAGAAGTCGGGAAGTATCATCACGTTTATTTGTCCTGATTATGTAGTTTTAGTGGTGGTGTGTTTAGAACTCGGTTATTTATCCCGAAAAGAGTGGGACAAATTGGGAAGTGTTTTAACTTTTTGTTCTGTCTAATTTTAATGGGGTCTTTCTTTGGAGGTCACTCATTATTCCAAAAAGACTCTGACAAATAAGGAACTATCATCTTCGCAGATACTAAGCTTGATAATTACACAAATCAGTAATGTTTCAGTTTTAAGGTTGGTATGTTTGGTATTCACTCATTTATCCCGAAAAGAGTGGGATAAATCGGGAAGTATCAATTTTTTTGCGCATTCCGAGTACCCAACTTGTGCAACTCTTTTATATATGTGGGTGCATTCAAGTACCAAGTACGATATTCATAATTCATTGCCTAAATGGCTCTTAGGCTGCACCGTTCAGCTTGATAATTAGAAAACTTGGATAAACCAATGGTGGTTTCTAACAATCCTATGGCGGTTTGATTGGAAGTTACATGTTCATCATGAAGACTCGGATAAACCGCGAACTTGTGTTTTGTACGGCATATAGCAAGGGTCAAACTTGTGCCGCTCTATGTCAACACCAGTAAGTGCAGTATGTGTGCACATAGACCTCATCCTCCCTTGCCTGATAAATATGATGGATTTTATCATTTCATCTGGCCAACCTCAGTTCTGGTGAACCCGGACTCATGCAAATAGACAAAGCTAGTTGTGCTTGGTTTCCAGGATTCTGGGGATATGATTCTTTATTTTGGTCATCAGTCAGGGCTTTTCTGTACAAGGGGTTTCTTTCAGATCAAGAGTGTGACCACCTTATTAAATTGGTAATGTAGTACCTTATCCCCTGTGCTTTTTGGTCTGTATCCACATTTTTGCTACAGCTGAGCTTGCTCAGTTCGGTGGTCATAGGCAAAGAGTAAGCTGAAGAAATCGATGGTGGCAGACAATGGATCTGGAAAGGGTATTCATAGCAATGTCAGGACAAGCTCAGGCCACTTCCTAAACAAGGAACAGGTGAATGGTCTTTTAGATTGAATAATATATTTGGTTCTTGCATTATAGTACTTTGATCATCTGATGGGTTTCTTGCTTATTTATATGTCAATGTATATGTCTCTTATTGTCTGTTGTTTATAGGTACGTATGTCGATTAGGTAGCTTAAAATCGGTATATTATAATAATTTGTCGATTGCTGGTGCTTTTTTTATTATGGACGGATGCGGGGGGTAAGGAAGCTAGTCCTAGATAATAAGATTCGTATTGGTTCTTGGAATATCAGAACATTATCGGGTAAGCTAATGGAGGTGGTAGATACTATGATTTGGAGAAAGATTCATATTCTATGTTTACAAGAGACAAAATGGGTTGGAGAAAAAGCAAAGGAGATAGAGGATACATGTTTTAAATTATGGTACTCAGGTAAAGAAAAGGCTCGAAACGGAGTTGATATTATCATCAATAAAGATTTAAAGGAGAGTGTAGTAGACATACAACGATATGGTGACCGAATCATGATGTTGAAATTAGTGTTAGGAGCAGAGGTTTTGAATATAGTTTGTGCTTACGCACCCCAAGTAAGACTATAAGATAGTATAAAGACAGTTTTTTGGAAAGAGTTAGATAAGGTGTTTCAAAAGATTCCACAAAGGGAGATGATTTCTTTAGGAGGAGATTTAAATGGACATGTCGGTAAAAAGGCATTAGGATATCAAGGGATTCATGGAAACTTTGGTTTTGGGGATATAAATGAGGAAGGTAGGGAGATTTTAAATTTTGCTATGGCATTTGATCTCTTTATATTCAATACAATCTTCAAAAAACGAGATGAACATTTAATTACTTATAAGAGTGGCTTATCACAAACACAAATTGATTATTTTATTTATAGAAAAAAGATAGCGTGTTGTAAAGATTGTAAGGTAATTCCAAGAGAAAGCTTAACCACCCAACATCGACTTTTAGTTATGGATTTACAAATAAAAAAATGGATAAAGAAGAAAAGAGTGCATCGAGCTATTCGGACTAAATGGTGGAACCTCAAAAGCGAGAAAGAAGATATATTTAAACAAAAAGTCCTTCAAGGAGATGTTTGGAATTATATTGGCACACCTTGTGATATGTGGAACAATATGGCTATACATATTAGGAAAGTGGCAAAAGATGTGTTAGGGTATATAAGGGACGTGTACCGGCACAAAAAGAAGCTTGGTGGTGGAGTGAAGTAGTGCAAAATAAAATCAAGGCAAAGAGGGCATGCTATAAATTACATTATGCCAAGAAAACTAGGGAAACTTTAGAAGCTTATAAGAAAGCAAAGAAGGAAGCGAAAAAGGCCGTTAGTGAGGCAAAAGCTAAGATTTGGGAGGACTTATATAAAAAAACTCAACTCAAAAGAGGATGAAAGAGGCATTTTTAGGATAGCTAGGGCTAGAGATAAGAAAACTAAAGATCTTAATTCTGTTAGATGCATAAATGACGAGGATGAAAAAATTCTAGTGGCAAATGATGATATAAGAAATAGATGGGAAAACTATTTTTATAATCTTTTTAATGAAAATAAAGATGTTAGTATTAGTTTTGGAGATTTAGCCCAAGTCAGAAAAGTATATAAACCACAATTTCTACCGACGTATTCAAAAGAATGAAGTCAAAGAGGCTCTTAAACATATGAAGGGTGGTAAATCGGTAGGACCTGATAATATTCCTATAGAAGTTTGAAAAATCCTAGGAGAAATAGGAATCACTTGGCTCACAAGACTATTTAATGAAATATGGAAAATTCAAAAGATGCCTGAGGAATGGAGAGCAAGTACACTTATACCCATATATAAGAACAAGGGAGACATTCAAAATTGTGTGAATTATCGAGGTATCAAGTTAATGAGTCATACTATGAAATTATGGGAAAGAATTATCGAATGTAGGTTAAGACAAGTATCAAGTACAACAGAGAACCAATTTGGATTCATGCCAGGCACATCTACTATTGAAGCGATTCACCTTTTGAGACGTCTTATGAAACATTTTAGAGCAAAAAAGAAAGACCTTCACATGATATTTATTTATCTAGAAAATGATTATGATATGGTATCAAGGGAGGTTCTTTGGAGAACTTTGGAAAAAAGAGGTATCCCATTGACATATATTAACCTTGTAAGAGACATGTATGATGGTGCAAAAACATGTGTGAGGACTCATGAAGGAACGACAGACTTCTTTGAAGTTAATATTGGGTTACATCAAGGATCAACTTTAAGTCCATACTTATTTATAATGGTGATGGATGAGTTAACAAAACATATTCAAGATGAAGTACCTTGGTGTATGTTATTTGCAGATGACATTGTATTAGTGGAGGAGTCTAAGGAAAAAGTTAATAGAAAATTGGAACTATGGAGAGAAACATTAGAAAGCAAAGGCCTCCGACTTAGTAGAACAAAGACAGAATATGTGGAATGTAAGTTTGATCATTTGGTTACTTCAGAGGACATGAAAATTAAAATTGGCACATATTGCATTCCCCAAAAGGAAAGTTTTAAATATCTAGGGTCAATTTTTCATAGTGATGGAAGAATTGATGGAGATGTTACACATAGAATTAATGCTGGTTGGTTAAAATGGAGAGGAGCATCAGGTATTCTTTGTGATAAGAAGATACCATTAAAGTTAAAAGGTAAATATTATAGAGCAGCAATTAGGCCTGCCATGTTTTATGGTTCTGAGTGTTGGGCAGTTAATCAATATGTACAAAAGATGTTTGTGACATAACTGAAGATGTTGAGATGGATGAGTGGTCATACAAAAAAAGACCGTATACATAATGTGGTCATTAGAAACAAATTAGGAGTGACACCAATAGAGGATAAAATGAGAGAACATCGTTTAAGATGGTTTGGACATATAGAAAGAAGATCAAAAGAAGAACATGTAAGAAGGTTAGAAAAACTAAATTTGGAAAGTATTAAAAGAGGTAGAGGACAACCACAAAAGTGTTGGAAAGAAACAATAAAGAATGATCTAGCTTATTGGGAGTTAACTGCTAACATGGCACATGATAGGGATCTGTGGAAACAAAGAATCCATGTAGCCGACCCCGTCTAGTATGGGAAAAGGCTTAGTTGTTGTTGTTGTTGCTGGTGTTTTTTTGAAATAGACGCTCACGGCCACAGATGTCTGTAGGTGTTTGACACGCGATGATTTCGTCAAATGTGCATAAAGAAGAGAAGTGGCACGAGCTTCATATCTCCATATATTTCTTTTTATCTGATTGGAATTTGTCTTGCTATTGTCTAATCCCATTAATTATAAATGCTTTCTCTTTAGGCATTACTGCTTTCTCGTTAACTGTTTCAATTCTTATCAGCGTGCATATGTTGTTCATGTCTTTGAAATTATCAAAGTAAATAAACTATTCAGTTCCTCTTGTGATGAGCCTAACTGAAAGATTATCCAACAGTTTGATGAAATTTCCAATTTTGATGCTTCCTGTTATCTCGTGACATCTAGGATGCCGTTGTTAGGAGAATAGAGAATAGGATCTCTATATGGACGTTTCTTCCAAAAGGTAATTTTCAATTTTACTTTTCGTTTTGCTTTGTGATTGATCATTGTTAAACCAAGTCCTATGTGAAATCAGAAAATGGAGAGTCTATACATGTACTTCACTTGGCTCACTATGGTGTTGGTCAGAAGTATGAATGCCTGTTCAGTGAAACCCAAGAAAGGGAATGCGCTGCTCTTTTTCAGTCTTTATTTGAATGCAACGACGGATACTGCTAGTTTGCATAGAAGTTGTTCAGTAATAAAGGGTGAGAAGTGGTCTGCGACATGCTGGGTTCACGTCAAACGTTTTGATCGATGAGCACAGCAGACATTCTTCGACCAAGGACAATTATCAAGACTGCAACAAGTAAACTCTCAAATGGTGATTTTTGTACGTCTCAAAGGGTTCTAGTTGTGGTATGTTCCTGTCTTATCTGCTGGTTCGGGCAAAATCTTTTGATCCTAGTTGAGGGTGAATACAAAGAACACAAGTTTTGGCCATTGCAAGTGATTGACTGCCTCTCTTGAAGAGCAAGAACACTTGTAATTGTCGGTGGGTATTGCCAATTCCGGCCTGTAAAGTGACAGGATGCTGGTAACTGCTGCTGCTGTTGTTTGTAATTTTAGTTCCGAAGTCTGTCTTCGAAACTGTTTTCTAATTTTGATGATTGAGCATATTCCTTTCTGGAAATTGACATATTGATATTCAGATATGAGATTTTGTTTCATTGCACCTTGTTTAAGTGCATGTCATTGGATTATGGGACTAGAAGCCCCTGTAGATCAATTGATGCTCTCTTTTAAAATGATGGTGAATTCGTAACCGAGACATGCTGAAGTCGGATAATCATAATCACCAAAACTAAAGCCAAAAGGATCCCACAATGAGGCAATACTGTTGAATTATTTTATTTTCTTAGGGCTTAAGCCTCAAGGCTGTCTGTGACACTATCGGGGAAATAAAATCGGGCTTTGACTTTTGATAAAAGAAAGAATTTATAAAATGCATTAGTTGTTGGGGTATCCATAGCTAAAATATCTGTAAGCATAAAACCGAATGCATTAAATTGTAATAGTCAAGAGATAGTGAACATGGATATAACCAAATTCATACTCAAAGTCTACGTGCGTGTCATTAGTATGGTAATTGCATTAAATTATCGAGATATGTTAGTAATATATCTGTCTTGGGATGGAGTTGAAATGATAGATTTGGGCAACCAGATTGCTTATCTCAAACAGCCATTAAAAAGGTTGTTGGGAGGAAGGGAGAAATGGATGGTTGGAAGGAAGAAAAGCAGGTGAGCAAAGAGGAGAAAAGAGAGAATATGCAGAAAGAGTGAGTTTGAAAAATTTAGTCGGTGAATTTTTTTTGGTCAAAAAATAGTAAAATGGTTTGTATGAACAGTAATCATGTTTCATCATCTCAGTTGAAAAAAGTCAAAAATTAAAGTTTGAAGTCGATTTTGGCTTGAATCGGGCTACCAGGGAGACCCAAAGAAAACTTAATGCTATTGATATATGATAATAAAGAAGATGGATATGAGCCCAACGAGCAATACCCACCAAACTACAGGATCGACTCACAGGATCAAAGTAATGAGTTCAACACCCATGCACGCAGATTGTTAGCTCATTTGGCAGGGCCCTCTGCTTCCCACCTTGCAGGTCGTGAGTTCTATTTGAAGAAATATGCATTAACAAATTCAAGTCATGTTGAGGAGCTATATAAGCTCGAACTCAAGCTTTCATTTGCAAAGATATGCTATTGCTGAGACTAGTTGAAGAAATATTAATTTCCCACAAGTGTGAAAAATGCATGCACCTCTGGTTGACAAATAAACTCCATTTAATTATTCATAATTCATTGCGTACTGTCTTCATCAAGTAGAATCACAAGTTGAACCTTTAAGGGATACAAATTTATGACACCCTTCGACTTTACCCTAACGTAAAGTGTGGCAAGCTAGTTAATTTAGTTAAACACACACACACACACACACATATATATATATACATATATATATATATAGAGAGAGAGAGGTATATGTTCAATACAATCCATGCTTAAGTCTACTCAAATATTTTATTTGTTTGATCGGTATGATAAAAATTTAAATATAAAAAGGCAATTATAATTTGTATTAAATGCGAGTACAAAAAGTACAATAATAAAAAGTTGTTTTTTAAATTCAAATATTAACTCTAGATATGTTTGAAAAGATTTAATATTGAATATGAATTGAGCACATACCACTATCTATTTATATTATATATATTTATATATATATAGTGTGTCTTTTATGTCAAGAAAGTGCATATTACATTTGACTTAAACCTAATCTCACCAAATAAGAGGTGATGATGTAATCTCAGCCCTTGACCTGGGGATGACCTCCTAGAATGTTAAATGCAATAATAACAAAAACCTGGTCAGAACTGGGGATGGCAATCTGGTAGGTCGGGGACGGGTAGAGCTATACACGGCCTCATATTCTAACATGATTTCAAGTCCTATAAACCCATGGGGTGGGTACGGGTTTGGATTCCTCTTTCGCTATAGGAAACGAGATGGATGTGTGAAGCCGTATAAACGACTCCAATATCAATACAATCGTTAAAATTATAAGTTTTTTAAATTAAAATCAAATCATCTAAAAAAATAATAAGATAACTGAAAAAATTTAAAGTAAGGTGGTTGAAATTATAACATCACGGACACATAAATTATTAACAACACACTCTTTCTCTTATATATATATATATATATATATATATATATATATATATTTATTTATTTATTTATTTATAAAGAGAGACACTAATAAGTGTTAGCAAATTCGAGCAAATCTCAACAATTTATCTTTAATGATTTAGTGTTAGATGTTTAAAATTTAAAATTTTAAAAATAAAAGTGTTCATATAAATAAAGTGTATATGTTACACATTTCATTTTTACTTTAAATTTAAATCTCAATCATCAATCACAATTTTTTTTTTACTAGTGTCTCTCTATATATACATAATCTCTCTCCATATATACGTACGGAACCCAGTCCAATGGGATAGTCGCACTCCTTCCGTGTCGGGCTCCCATTGATAGGGCTGATATTGGCATCCCTACCCAAAACAAAGCCGTGGGATCATGATTCGCAAATCCAGTTCAATCTGGTCCCTCCATCTGAGAGTCAACGGCTGGTTGCCTTGATCTAATGGGAAAGAAACAGCTCACCCTGGCTTTGGTGATTGAAGGTCATGAGTTCAACATTCAGGAAATGAGTCTGGCTTCAATCCATCTATTCATTGATTGCACTCGATTTGGTAATTGTGGGAGTCACGACTCGCTCGTGGGGAGTAAGCCGTCCACTGTTTTCCTCCCTCTCTCTGTCTCCCTCTACTTTTGACTTCGGAAACAGGAGGGAAAACCAGAATCCGGTGTGCGGCCATCGGATTTAGACATTAATTCTGATCGACGTTAGTGTTTCTATAAAGATGGTTTCTTCTTATTTGGGTTTGCCTCAATTTCTTCTTCCATCATCATCAAAATGTCAATTTTTCCCGTGATTCTGTTCTTTCTTTCCTACCTTCATCCTTCTCAATCCGGGGACTCGTATGCCTCTCTCTCTCTCTCTCTCTCTCTCTCTCTCTCTCTCTCTCTCTCTCTCTCTCTCTCTCTTTTGTATTTTACTGCATACCAACATTCATATATGGATTTCCCTATCTGTTTACAGAAACCATTTGCATCTTAAGTCCGAAATTGGCTCCTCTGGCGTGGATTTCCCTCGGGTCACACAACTCTCATGGCGCCCAAGGTGTGCATCTAATCCCTTGAATTTCATTGCATTGAACTACTTTCTGCTTTTCTATTGGAGCTTCTAGTACACACATTGCTAAAGATCCTTCATTGCTGTTATTTGGTTGATTAAGTGTTTCAAAGATTCTTCGAAAACTACTGCGAGTTAGAAGATCAAAAATAACTTTGTTGGCTGTATCAGGGCGTTCTTGTACGAAGGGTTTCTCTCGCACGAGGAATGTGACCACCTTATCAAATTGGTGATGGGAATCTTTTCTTCGTTACGTTAGTGAGTACCCATTTATTGGAGTAGTCATAAGGCTCCATGTCTATTGGCTTTCTGTTCGTAGGTAGAGGATAAGCTTGAAAAATCAATGGTAGCAGACAATGAGAATGGCGAAAGCATTGAAAGCAGAGTCCGTACAAGCTCCGGCTTCTTCCTCAACAAGGGGCAGGTAAGTTCCTCCTTGATCATTGTCTATATAATAGATGGCTTGGTTCTGTCTCTTTTAATCATCTATGCAAACGTTTCTGCTGCACCAAGATTTTTATGATCGTGTATTGTTTGCCTTATTCTTTCTCACCGGCAGTGAAGGGATTAGATGATATAATCTGGATAGATGATAAAATGCTGTTAAAAGGGATTTCCATTTGCTATTAACTCAATATATAAATCCTTAGTGGTAACATTATGTCCGTATACCTGGTTTTATCGGCATAGTCGTTTTCATTTGTCCTTCAATTAATGTTAAAGGCACTTCCTCTTGTTGATTTTGTCTTCTTTTCTGCTCTCAACGGTTGTAGGATGACGTTGTTTCAAGAATAGAGGACAGAATTGCTTCTTGGACTCTTCTTCCAAAAGGTGAGAGAGAGAGAGAGAGAGAGAGAGAGAGAGAGAGAGAGAGAGAGAGAGAGAGAGAGAGAGAGAGAGAGCAACATTGACCTCTTCTCTTGCATTGTTGAATCAGAAAATGGAGAATCCATTCATGTACTCCGGTATGAGATCGGTCAGAAATATGAGCCCCACTTTGATTATTTCCATGACCCGAAAAATATAGCCATGGGGGGTCATCGGATGGCCACAGTTCTCATGTATTTGGCTGACGTTGAAATGGGAGGGGAAACAGTCTTTCCCAATGCAAAGGTAAGCTAGTGCCCTCGACATGTTCTGGCTGCTTAAGTGACAAAACCAACTAAAATTAAATATACGTGGTTTGCAGGATGTTACTCAGAAAAAGGATGATTCTTTTTCCGATTGCGCAAAACATGGTTTGGCAGGTTTGCAATTAAACTTAAGTCTACTTTTGGTGCTGAATTGAACATATACGCAGGCGCTCACACATAACTGTGCATATGCTCATCCAAGTTTGTTATGTGGGGCTAGGTGTCTTAGACAGTTGATTATACCCCATGACAGAAGGTTGATCTCAATGGCGATTAAGAATCCATGTAGCTGATCTCACTTATTGTGGGTAAAGGCTATGTTTTGGTTTTGGTTGGATTAGAGTTGATAATACCCCCCTCCACACACACCCACACACACATGCCAACCACCTTATTTGAGTGGAGTCCAAAATTACCACCTTTTTTTCTCATAATGGGCTTGAGAATTACTTGTTTATGAACCCAAGAAGGTTGGATTTGCCTTACCCTTTTCAGCTTTAAGAAAATTCTGTTAATGTAACTGATCTCTAAGGGAAGTGCATTTTATGTCCACAGTGAAACCCAAGAAAGGGGATGCAATACTCTTCTTCAGCCTTCATCCTGATGCTACAACAGATGAAGCTAGTTTGCATGAAAGTTGCCCAGTGGTAAAGGGTGTGAAATGGTCTGCAACATGCTGGATTCATGTTAGGCGATTTGGCTCTGCACCAATAGTCCCTGAAAACGGATCATGTGTAGATGATAATCATAATTGTGGAGCTTGGGCTGCCGGAGGCGAGTGCGAGAAGAATCCGGCATACATGCTTGACTTCTGTAAGAAGAGTTGTAAAGTATGCAAGTCATAGGTTGAGAATAGTTTTATCATGATGTTCATTTTTCACTGAGAGAATGATTTCATGTTCTTCCTCTCGAATGCATGACACAAACCTTTGTGTAGTGAAATTACTGTGATTTTAGTGGGTGATGCATTGAGAGACAAACACAAAGTAGGGAAAACTCCGATACATATTGTATGTCTCGCTCCAAAAACTAAGTGAGTATTCTGGAAGTAGCCAATGTTTCAGAAATTATGCATATTCCTATCTTTTGTACAGATTTGTATGATAGTCTTGTGTAATTGTGCCCTCGGCATATGGCTTCGAGTCTTCATCTCCCAGATGCCGGCGGGTTTTTACCGAAGAATGGTCTGTCCGGGTGCAATCTTGCCTGTAGAATTGATTATAAGTTTCTTTATCTCCCAACAAACAGCAGTTTGGGAGATGTAGTTGAAACTTGAAACAAAAATTGAACTACTCACCTTGAGACCACTCTCTACAGGACTCCAATTCCCCAAAATTGAGATCTTGATTCCCCTTAAAAGGATATAAAGAGGTTCAAAGAATTCATCTCCATCTCCTAAAGCTAGGAACTGAGATAGGACGTTCAGAGTTTGGCTTTCCCCTAGCTCATTCTACTTTAGTTTGTCATGGCTATACTAACAAAGGACTTTTAGCTTGATTTTCTTGATCGGCTCTCCATCCTTCTACGAGCCAAGATAAACCAAGTTGAGAATGAGATATTTCCTTAATTACACTTAATTCAATGGCCATTAAAATACAAGATAAGCCAAGATAAACCAAGGTAACCTCGACTCTCTCTCTCTCCTCTCTTCTCATCCATCAGTGTACAAGATAATACAAGATTCGGTACAAAGAACATAAGAAACACAACAAAGAAGAAGGAAAAGAACGAGCAACATTGCGATAGTGGGCCCAACCAAAAGAACCACGGCCCCAACACTTTCCTGCAACCTGTTAATTTGTATTTCATTTTGTGTTTTCTTGTTGCCGTTCTTTGTTAATTTGGGGAAATACAAAGTTTGTGAACGTAAAAAGGGAGGTTTTGATTTTAGAGAGATGTTATGGCTATGTTTGAGAGACTGGTTTTGGAATGCAATTATGGATACAAAATGCTATATTCTTGTGCATCGTCGTGGTTTATAACATCATTGCTTCATTATTTTGTGCCCAAGTGCATCAGTCATGCTCTCACTTCATGGTTTAGGCAGAAACTACCTTCATATGATGGAGGGTTTCTGCCCTGTCACGAACGGCGCCTATTTTGCGTCGATGATAGTTGGGTTTCGGAATTCATCAGATAGCTATAGAGGTTGACGCTTTTTCGTCTAGACCATTTTCAGATTTTCGTTTGTGTTGCCATTCTGAAGAAAATGAAGGAATTGAAACGATGATGAGCAAAATATGGCTGTTCATGATGGCTATTCTACGACCCACCAAACCAAACTATTTTGCATCGATGATAGTTGGGTTTCAGAATTCATCAGATAGCTATAGAGGCTGTTGCTTTTTCGTCTAGACCATCTTCAGGTTTCCGTTTGTGGTTGCCATTCTTGGGAAAATGAAGGAATTGAAACGAGGATTAGCAAGATATGGATGGCTGTTCATGTCGCTGGAACATGGCTATTCTACGACCCACCAAACCAAACCAAACTTTATTTTCTTTTATGAATCTTAATAGGTATTTTTCTGGTATGAATAATTGCTAGTGCATCAGTTACGTATCGTCTGCATTGCCAGAATCTTCATGAAATCATTTGTTAGTCTCAGCATCAGGCTCGATTATGGAACTTCTTGTATGTTTTTGAATCGCCAAATGAGTATATATGGCAGGTAAAAGTTGGGAGACGTATGGGCCCTTTCATGAATAAAAGATATGATTATTGAATCGGTACATAAGATTAAAACAAGAGGAAAATAGAAAATTGATTGTTTTGCACTTTTTCTCATGAAAGAACAGTAAGATATGCACATTGCTGCTGAAGATAAGTTTTCTTTGAATATATGCATTCATACCCTCACAATCAGCTACTTGTGAGAGTTTATACGATGTGAGTTTGTGAGGCACCTAGATTTATTTGGTCTATTTTATTTGCAAACTTATAGTTGGATTCAATCTATAGGTGATTCTTATTTTATTTCTCTCGTATTTTTCAGCTAGGTGCCCTAGGCATCTCGGAATCTTTTTTGTTTCTCTTTACCTCTCATGTCATCACAATTGTGAATAATGCAACGGAGTTGCTTTTGTTTCCTTCTAAACTATCATTCTCTATCTTAGTTAAGAGATGTGGCCATGTTTGTTCTCTCATCTTGTTCATTAGCTTTCCTTATGTAGCATTAGACATAGTAGTATTGACCTCTCTCTTTCTCTGCCCTCCTTTTTCCATCTCTCTCTTCTTCATTGTCTTCTCCCATCTATTCTCCTGTCTTCCTATAGTCTTCTACCTCTCACCAAAGTGGGCAAGTCATTTCTTTTTAATTTTTCGCTCTTGTCTGCAGCTTGTGAGCGCACCATGGGTCGACCCGACCCGACCCAATTCACAATTTTAGCAAACAAACCCTCGTCGATTGATCATCGTCACCCTCGTCGATTGATCATCATCGATTACCTCCACTCTCTCTCTCTCTCTCTCGTGCGCCTTCCATTGCCACCAGCCCATCACGGTACCGGCGACAAGCAGCCAGCCAGGCCACCGAAAACGGTAACTCTCTCTCTCATGCGGCTTCCATTGCCACCGGGCCGCCACCACCGGCTTCGATTGTCACCCCCATGCCCTAGTCCTTTAAGAGTCTCCCCTTACTACTTGTCTCGCTCTTTCTGCACTTCCGCTGCCGGCTCTAGCAAGTCTCCACCTCCAGCAAGCTTCTATCTCCAGCAAGCCAGAAGATTGTTGCTTCAAACCTTCATGTAGTTGCCTCCAACCGTCTCTCTCTCTCTCGTGCGGCTTCCATTGCCACTGGCCCACCACCACCGGTTTCCATTGTCAGCTTGTACCAATTTCAAATGTATCTTAAACCTTGTCTTAAAAAATCTGTGCATTTCTAGCCAACCAAATTTTCCACAAAGTAAACGCCACGATTGCGAATTTGTCTTGCTGCCCAACCAAGGTCTTGATGCTGTTTATTACAATCCACGATGATTCAATAAATCTCTCATTCTCACTCACAGGACTGAGTCATATCCAAGAAAACAACATCCCATACCTGAGTTGCACAGTGCACACGCACAAAATAGAACATTATGCAGCAATGGTTCTTTCTCGTTATTGCATGACATGAATCATCCATAGTCATCCTTCTCTATATCAACTGGCCCGTTTTGCAGGTAAGTTTAATACGTTATTCAAATTAGATTGGACCGTATTTGATCATAAGTATAATATATTAGTTCCTTTTAATTCTTCTACTTAGAATAACATGGTGACACTTATGCCTTTGTTTTTCAATTTAACAATTCAACAATATGCATATACCACATGATATTTATGGTTTGTCTTCTTATACAACAACAACAACTAAGCCTTTTCCCGTATTAGATGGGGTCGGCTACATGGATTCTTTGTTTCCACAAATCCCTATCGTGTGCCATGTTAGCAGTTAACTCACAATAAGCTAGATCATTCTTTATTGTTTCTTTTCAACACACTTTTGTGGTCGTCCTCTAGCTCTTTTAATACTTTCCAAATTTAGTTTTTCATACCTTCTTAAAAGTTCTTCTTTTGATCTTCTTTCTATATGTCCAAACCATCTTAAACGATATTCTCTCATTTTATCCTCTATTGGTGCCACTCCTAATTTATTTCTAATAACCTCATTATGTATACGGTCTTTTCTTGTATGACCACTCATCCATCTCAACATTTTCATTTCTGTCACATACATCTTTTGTACATGTTGATGATTAACTGCCCAACACTCAAAACCATAAAACATTGCAGGCCTAATTGCTGCTCTATAATATTTACCTTTTAACTTTAATGATATATTCTTATCACAAAGAATACCTTATGCTCCTCTCCATTTTAACCAACCATCATTAATTCTATGCGTAACATCTCCATGGTTTGTCTTCTTATAATTTGTTTTATTTAGTTTGATTCATATTTATATATTTATGGATGTGGTGGTTATGTGTTGCTTGATATTCCTCAGAAGTTAGAGTTATATATATATATAAGTTTTTAATCTTAAATGATAGTATATCGCCAAATCTGCTCTATCTCTACTACCAATATATTAGGGATAAGGTGCAATTTTGCTCCTTATCTTTTTATCCATCGACTATTTTAACCTTAACATAGTTTTAGTTCAAAAATACCGTTGACATTGAATTTTGGTAAAAAATGCCCTGATTGACATTAAGTTTTTGTCATAGAATGTCCTCTATGTTACCAAAGTAAACTATTCTACTGTAATTCAATTAGTGAAACTTTCATCAAGTTCTCGATGGGGGCATTTTCAGGTGAGGGATACTGAGGACCTGCGGATATCAATGGCCTCCTTGTCCCAACATTGCAAGTACCACTGAACGATATTGTCTGGGTCGTGTAATCCAACATTCCTGGCAAGCTTGTTATGAGAACTTTCCTGTACTTTCAATACTTTTCTAATATGTATATTGTTAAATGCACACATATGCGCCTACTTTCCACGCTAGCATAACACAATCTCTTAGTCAGCCTATTTTTGTGGAACTTTTGTGTAATTGTTGCTACATAAATATGCACCATATAATCCACACCACACAACCCTTATATTTGGGCTGGATCAACTACATATGCATGCCACAAAGTCAATTCTGAGATCATGGTGGATTCAATGATTTTATGCTCAACTTAAAGTCGTTTGGGAGTTGGAACCATAAAAGATTTGGTGTATCAATTTAGATTATGTGCTCCTATTGTGGATCACATGCTTGGAATTGGAACTAATTGGTTTATCTTAAAATTTTAATGTTTCCTTTGCTCTTGGTGTGAATGAGATGGTCTAGGTGGTTGTCGTATTTATACACAACACATTAGCTATGTTATCAATAGCGGTTGACCCTAATATAGTGGTAGTAGGGATATAGCAGATTTAGCGGTACACTTTTCCATTATATATATTATATATATATATATATATAATGGATTCTCTAATTTCTAAGAAATATCTAGAAACACATAACCATTTCTTTTATAAATATGAATCAAACTAAATAAACAAACTCTAAGAAGACAAACAATAAATTTCATGTGGCATATGCATAATTAAATTCTTAAACTTACATTAAAAAATAAAACATAAATGTAACCAAATTATTCTACGCAATAAGCATAAGAATTAAAAGAAACTAATATATATTATACTTATCCTTAAGTATGGTAACTATGGTCCATGACTCCAATCTACTTTGAGCAATGAAATGAATTATACTTACCTACAAAAAAAAATAGAATAATGTTAGGGTGGACTAGTGGACCAATATACCAATTGACCAAAATATTTATAATACTTTTGAAGCAACAACATTAGCATGCATCAAATATAACAACTAACAACTTAACAAATAGCAAGTCATCCATCAAGATTGAAGTGTGATTAATATATACTTAATTGTTTAAGATAAACCAAAAAAACTATTTTATAAGAAATTGATCATGTTTATTCATTTTTAGTCAAAGACAATTCCTCTTCCTCTTCATATGTTTCTTCAAAATTAAATTCTTCTTCTTGATCTTCTATAGGCATCTTATCATTTCCCTTACTTTGTCTTCTTTGTCACTTTTGTGTCCTTGATCTAATATATAGAACTCTCCCTCTTTATGCTTTGGATGCCATATCAATATTTCGCCATGTAAGTGAATCATCACCACCAACGAACTCATCATAAGTAAGATATTCATCATGATCTTCAATCGATGCCAACATGATGGGGTCAAAAATTTTTCTATTAGCATTCTTTCTTCGTACCTTTTTCATAGCTTATCATTATATTGCACAAAAGTTGTCATTAAGCTTTTGATGCAATAATCTATTCCGCTTCTTCGTATGAATCTAAAATAAGAGAAAGAATTTAGTTATGACTCAAATTGCGTTCACATGGGGTGGCACTACAAGTAAGACTCAAAACCCGTATAACAAAATTTTGTAATTCAGGGCATCTTTAGCCAAAGGTCATCTGCCATTCAGTTATGACAAAACACATGTATAAGCAATAAATTAATAAAATTCAAAACACTAAATCATATCTTAATAATAAAATAAAGCAAAGTTGCTTGAATTAATTGCCTGATGCATATGCTTTCCTCAAACTTATAGCTAATTATAGTCCAAAACCATTTGAGACACTTTGATAACTCATAAGTTGCTGAGTGATTTGTTGTTGTTCTTCCTTACTTCATGAGTATAGCTATAACTTGAAACATACCATATTTAATCTCAGCAGTAGATTTTATCCCATCATAATAATAATAAACCCTGGATTCAGATATAATGCAGCAACATGCACTGACATGCATTTGCTTGTCCCATCTTTTGTCATTGATCTCCCAAATAAAAGCATATTGCTCTTCTTTATTCTTTAAGTTAACGTATAAAACAAGATAAATATTATTATAAGATTAACATCACATAACTAATTCAACTAAGTAAAAAAGTAAAAATTAAAAACATATAACTTTGAAATATTTATGTACCTTTATTTGCTCCTTCACACGATCCATCTTCTCATATATATATATATATATATATATATATATATATATATATATATATATATATATATATATATATATATATATAGCCCATGGCTGGTTTTTAATATCTTTCTATCTTACGTAAAATATCTACCAAGAAATCCATTGCTCTAAGTGAAAAACTAATGCCCTTTCAAAATATGAGTTGCAAAATTATTGCCTTAGATTGCTTCCCTTCAATATTATTTGATAAAGGTAATTTTTTTCATTATTAAGAAATAACCATAGACCTTAGAGATTCTTTTGACTGCCAGAAGTTGTCTAAGGTTAAGAATCTAGTAGCAAAATGAGTCACACATCATATGCAATATCTGCCAAAAAATATCACTAGCTTCTTTGCCCTGTTGATTCATGGTATGATGGAGCCTTCATTTCATGACCAAATTGCCCTATATCATTAATCATCACTTGAAAGGTGGGGATCTGACAACATTAAAAGGGATTTCATTTTGATACATCCACCTGCTATTGGATATACATACTCACTATTTTTCTTCTTTCTTATATCGATTTTCTAATGTAGTATGTTGTAGTGAGTTAGACAGTGAACGTAAAAATCAATCCATGGGCCCCTTCGAAAGAGGTGGTCGTGAGCCAAATGATGATGAAGATGGTCCACATTGGGTGCCTCCCCCGATGTTAGCTTCTGTACTAGAAGCTTCTCCTTCATATAGAAATGAAATCTTTTCGGCCTTCTTCTTTATTGTACTGTGCACATAATTATATATCATTTTCTTTATTTCTTTCGTTGCATTCTTACAAGCTGCCACATTTATGCTCCTTCCCATTAAATGGTCCTTGTATCTTGTTATTTCACTGGTAGAAATATGACCACATAACATGAAAAAAACTGACATATTATATGTCTTAGATTTGATCAAACCTTAATTCTATCCAGGATCCTTAGAAGTTAGGGGTCTATAGTTATACGTCAGATTAGAAAATTGAATACCAATTATACTACTAGTGCTGGCGTCACTGTTACCATTGCCACTTGGACAACAAACAACTGCACTAATTGGTGATTCCATACTCACTATAAAAATTAGAATAAATAAATTATAAAGATATAAAAAATTAATGAAAAGGTCAATATGAAACAACTTGACATTGTCCTTGTTACTATGTGCATGTCCATGTGAGTTTGATAGAAGTATTAGAGAGAAAGAGGAAACAAAGATCACATACCATCCTCAAATATGAACAATCAAATAGCCAATCATGGAGACTTATCAAAAGCCTATAAAAAATCATGAACAAAGTGTACCAAATAATAAAATGTTGGTGGAACAAGTCAAACCTTACACATTGGAGGAAGGTGGGCAAAACACCAGATATACTTTAAAGGATATAACTGAT
The DNA here is from genome assembly GCA_036023115.1 of Brasenia schreberi. Classification (NCBI taxonomy): domain Eukaryota; kingdom Viridiplantae; phylum Streptophyta; class Magnoliopsida; order Nymphaeales; family Cabombaceae; genus Brasenia; species Brasenia schreberi. The sequence continues at coordinate 134,863 of JAYKKT010000092.1, read as the reverse complement.
TTGGAGAATAGAAGATATACACAAAAAAGACAAACTCATGAAGATAAAAAATTCTAGTTTAGCTCTACAGATCACTGCAAGTATGCAACACAAGGTTAAAAAGACAAAGCATGGAGCACAATCAATAATGCATAGTAAAGTATAATCATAATCACTAAGAAAATGCATAGAATTTCTGATATAGGTAAATAATGCTAGAAACAACTACTACATATAATCATGGAGGAAACCCCACAGTAAATTGGATAGGAACCGAAGCATAAGATTTTTGCAATGAAAACAAAACAACCACTGGAATAACACAAAAACTTAATACCGTGAAAGAGAGAGAAGAGAGAAAGGAAGAGAGAGAAGTCGATGATCATGAGCATAGTCGCCCACCACAAAGAGAAAAAGAGAGAGAAGAGAGAAAGGGAGAGAGATAGAAGTTGATCATCAGGAGTATAGTTGCCCACTAGAGAGGAAAAAGAGAGAGAATGGGAGAGAGAGAGAGAGAAGAGAAAAAGAGAGTGCGAGAATACCAGCGTCGGAGGAAGGTAGAGGGCGGTGGTGGTGTTCATCTGTGTGTGCGTGGTGGCAGAGAGAGCATGAGCATAGACAATAGACGAGAGGCGAGAGAGGGGCACGCACGAGAGTCACTTAGGTTATATTTAGTTTGGGTCGGGTCGATCCAATGGATAATGGATATTGGATGACCGACCCAGCGTACCCAACATATGCTAACACCGCTATAGGGGTGTTCGCTCAGGCGGGCATCCCTAAACCATGCGCACTATAGTATTATAGGGTCCGCTAAAACGTTATAGCGCGCTATTAACTACTTAGAATATAAGAGAAACTAAGACGTTGAAGTGAATGTATAGTCATATAAGGAAAGATCATATGAATAATGAGGTTATTATATATAATGTTAATAGAGCATCAATGAAAGATAAGATGAGAGAGAGACACTTAAGATGGTTTGGATGTAGAAAGGCAACTAAATAAAGTTCCTATAAGAAGGTATAAGAAACTAGGTGGTGAACACTTTAAAAGAGGGACAAGAAGATGCCAAAAGTGTTGGATCTGGAAAAAGTTAAACATGATATGACTCTTTTGGGGTTAACTGCTAGTATGGCACAAGATTGTGTTTTCTATCGTCAAAAGAATCCATGCAGCTTACCCTACCTAGTATGTCAAAAGGCTTGGTTATCGTTGTAATTTTTCGGCTAAGTCTGCCCAAGGGGTGAGTATCCATGCTGCTGTCCCTTACTTCTCTATGCGGATACTGTTTGCATGCTATTACTAATATGGTTGAGATCAATGCATTTCTCATGCTTTAATATTAATTTAATGGCAATATTCTTTCCTCGTGGTTCTGCATACTGTGCCAATTTGATCTCTTTTATTATTTAGTATTCTAATATGCACATTATTGTTCTATTAGCGGATTGTGTTAACAGCAACCTATTTAGCATATTGTATTGTATGAGTACCGTTTAGCATAATGTATTAATAGAAACCTGCATACTATGTTGTTGAACATTGTTCGCTTACACTTCTTATTACCGATTAGACCTATCTAGTCCATGCCTAGGCATTTTAGGTGAGTCAACGAGTCACTGCCTAGTTTATTTGAATACATAGCTTGCAGTAATGTTTATCCTTACAAGCCTTATTTTGTTGATACCATTACCAAAAGGTAACTGTCCAATGGTCATAGTCATGTGTTGTTTTAATGTGCATAGTGGAAAACGATTGGTACGCATTTTATTCTATCAATGTCAGTGTTGGTAGCATGCTGGTGTGGAGAGACATTCCACCTAAGTGAACTGTGCATTACATGGCACATTCATATTAAATCATAGCACCTATTGGGTAAGTTCGGAATTGGATACACATGTATACCTGTGTTTTAGTGGCATATTGTAACGTATACCGTTTTTTGTCATGATACAATATGGTCATATCATGTCGTATCATGATGTATTACAAATTTTCTTTAAAAATACTTTTAAAAATCAAGAAAAATCCTAAGCGATTCTTATGAATCAAAACAAGTGGGGCGAACATTGGCGTTGTATCAAAACAATAGTATATGATGAATTTATTAAGGTTGTAAGTATCTACATAGGTTACATTAAGTTGTCATTAACTAATAATAATCATAATTTCATAATATAAACAAATGAATCGGTCCGACAATTAAAAAACAATCTAACTATTTGTATGGTCTATTATCAAATCAAATCAAAGTATCAAACATTGTTTAAAGTTACAACTTACATCATTGAAAAAGAAGGATCGTAATCTCATATATTATAATCTAGATCATCAACTAAATAATGCTCCTCTTCTCTTTCAAAATCACCACCTTGATCTATTAAATATCTTCTTTAGTGAAGAGTGCATTTGTTTTATCATTATTATATAACCCACTCATTTAGAACATCAAAATTATGAAGTATTGGATCAAACATGATCTCATATTTACTTGAAGATAACATTTTTAATTGCATGCAAGGATATAGATAAATAAAAGTAAAAGCTAAAAGTTAATAATAAAAACTTAAATTTTAAGTTTTAATTGAATACTTTATTAATAGCTACATTACTAATTGCCTCTCGTAAATGCATATTGTAACATATAAATACCAACTTATTAAGTGTTCATGCTCCAATTCGTTGCACTTTTTTCTATGGATTTTTTCAAAAACATTGTAATTTCTTTCAAAGTGGTTGCACTACAAGTTTGGCTTGGCTGAGAAGCCTTAAAAGTCCCTCAAGTTTGGGCAAACACTTCAAAACCTATTCTACTATATATTTAACAAAAAATAAAATAGATAAAAACAAATTATAAGTTACATGACACTTAATTCAAACCAAATATAAAGATATGTAATTCCTACATCTACCTTTGGCAAAATTTGATGCAGTTTTGGATGGCTAGAGGCAAGCCAATTATCATATATCCTCATCTCCTGATGTATAGCATTTGCTCCATTCTCATTATAGACAATCTATCTATACAACCAATTGTACCTCTATTGATCTCACTGTTCCGCTTAAATGTCATAGAATACCTAAATACTGGATCTTGGGTAGTACATTGTTGTATGAACTAGTGTTGTCTGACGCGTATCGTATCGTGTATCGCTGAGCTCCACGATACGGGCGTATCGTATCGTATCGTACTTTAATATTAAAAAACTATAAAAATTATTTAAAAAATCAATCAAATTAGTAAAAATCTGAAAAAAAACAAGAAAATTCTGGAAAATTTTGAAAAAATCTGGTAATTGCTTTAAATTCATATAATGCAAAGTTTAGCATAAATTGAACATTCAATATTGAACATTTGCATCCAAAATTATATATTTTGAATCAAAAAATGAAATACATTTACATTTTACATATTGTAAATTTGTATCAGGATCATTAACTAAATAATGTTCATTTTCTCCTTGATGATGTTGTTGCACTTCAAATTAATTCATGCAATGTCTTCTTCGGTTAGGACTTAGGAGTGCATTTTCTTCGTTATCTTCCATAATCCACTCATCTAATATATCAAAATTAACAAACTGCTATCTTTGTACATGTAGTTGTCATATTTGCTAATTTTCATATGTGAGCAAAACAATGAGCTCCATTTCTTTGATTATTGAGTCTATGACACCTCAATGATGTGATATTATTACTTGATGATGTCCCCTTTTTCTCTTATTGGAGACTAGCTTTTTAACTAATGCTTGAGCTTCATTTCTCACTTCACATACTGACTTAAGCATCACACACATTGATCATCTTCAACTCAATGGAAGTCATGTAACGTGAAGTTGTGAACCCTAAAATAGTGAAGTTGTGAAATTCCCACTCAATGAACCGAGAGAACTAAATGTTTTTAATTGTTTGCGATCTCATGAAATTAGAAACTGTTAGCAAAAATATACCTAAAAGTTGTAACAGAAAGGAAAATAATTTTGTCACAATTTTTTTTGTTCATACATTATTCTTATTAAATAAATAAAATTATAAACCCAAATTATAAGTATATTGGAGGATGCCTTGAAGGGAAGTGAAGAGAGGAGAAGAGAGGGCAGAAACATGCAAAAAAAATTTGAAAAAAAAAATTTTGGACGGGCGATACGGGCCGTATCGTGCGATACGGATAACACTGGTATGAACAAGTTGATGCAACTGTTTGTTCCATCTATTATTGACAATTCTTCACACAACACATAATGTCTTTCTACCATGGAAGTTATTCCTCATAGCCTCCTTAGCCCATATATGGCTTCTCCTTAGTGTTAGCCTATTTCAAAACCTTCACCATGGAACATGCTTTCTTTTTCAATTTAATACATAAGTTCCAAAACATGCTCCTGAAGACTCTATGAAATTTCATTTAACTTTCTATTCCTCACTTTGTCTACGATTGAAGTATACCATTGCCATACCAGGTCATCAAAATGTGCCTTATATTGAGAACCCTCTTCCTGACAACTAAAATCTTGATTTATTCTACACAATAAACCTGAAAACAAGAGCAATAACACAGATAAAATCATAAAATGATAAAGCACTATATAAATTATCACAAGACTGAAAAGGTTTTAAAACGAAAAAGAAACAAGAAAAATCTCCTCGTATATGCTTAGATGAGTGTAAAATAAAGAAAAACAATGATTCATGGAAGAAATGCAACAAAAATTATGGAAAACGAAAAGTTTATATCTCTAAATGCGAATAGATCACACCCACACTGCCAAAAAGCATAGTTCATCAATGAAACAGCAAAATCTCCCCCAAATGAATGTAGATGAGGGAGAAATGAAGGAAAAGGCCTTAAAAAGACAAGTTCATCATGGGGTTTGTTTCATGTGCTGCTATATTTTACGCTATAAGGTTGTATCATGCGATACGGGGCCATATCACATGATATAGAGGGCTTGTCGCAATAAGAGCCATGTTTCTGTTGATATTTTCTTTGATACGATATGGATATGATCTATGTTAGCACTGACATGACACACACACACACATATATATGTATGCTTATATTAAAATACTGACCCAATGGGTTCTGGTTACTTTGTCAGGTGAGCCATGTTGAAAGCGTGTATTTTTGGGATTGGAATAGCTCTAACCATTTGTGAGACCGTAAGTCTATTCATATTCACAGTAACCTTCTAAGGTTAGAGGGTTTTTCTCTTCAAGTGGCTGAAATTGTATACTATTGTTAGACCTACAATGGAATCTGGAACTCATTTTACCATAGGCCATTCATATACTCCGTACTTGAGCTTACTAGAAAACAGTGATGTGAATATTGCATCTTCAAAGGAGAGGCATTTAGAAATCAATGGACTTGTTGATGCAGATGGTGTTATTAGGTTCAAGAAGCGAAAAATTTCTGCAAGTCGTACTTTTCCTAGAGGCTGTGGAAGGTTTTCACAGTCTGCCCATTATGAGGCCCTAGGTTTTCCACTTGCAAAAGCTGCCATTGAAATTGTCTTGATGCCAAAATGCTTAACAAATTGTGTATCAGCTAAACGAAGATTCCCCTTTGGTTGTGGGAGGAATTCACGAAAACTTACTTTAGAAGAACGCAAAAAGTTCCTTTCTTCGAGAAGCAATGGTGTTAATGTCGTGAAGCGTACAGATCCTATCAACTCGGTCAGGGAAATCAGCGATCCTGGGAGAATGAGTTTCAAAAAGTCCAAAATGGAGGAGAGGATTGCATCAGCAAATGCTCAAACAGAACAAAGGAAAACTATTCCCTTTGAATTAACTAGGAAGAAGTTTTCTATTCCTATGCTGTCAAATGATTCTGAAATTGCTAATACTCAGGAAGACAAAGAACATGAAAGAAAATGCTTTGATATGGATTTCTTCAGAGATAAAGTCATTGTACAGGCTCTGATGGCTGCTCCAAATTGTCCATGGATGCAAGGGAAGCGTACTCCCAAATCATTTAGTAAAGGGAAACTAAATGTAAAGAAAGAAGGAACTGCATCAAGATCCAAGTCACTTCTTGTTGTAGAGGAAAATTTAGGAACCAGTTTGGATGCTCTTGCTGTTGAAAAGAGCAGTTTAGCTGTTAAAATTGAAGATGAACCTGCATTCAATGATGTTAATAACATATATCCAACTGTGGATGATGATGAGGTTCTCAAGTCTGTGGAACCTATTTCTGTGAAACCGCTAAACTTTTCTGTGAGCTTGATACCATTTGGTTTGTCTAGCTCAAGGAACGAGGATCAGGTGGGAACCCGCAAGAAAGTGAGAGAAACACTTCGTCTGTTTCAAGCAATTGTTAGAAAGTTACTGCAAGAAGAGGAAAGAAAGCCAAAAGGACAAATGCAATCTTTAAAGCGTGTAGACTTAATAGCTTGTAAGCTTCTTAAGGAGAAGAACAGATGGGTAAACACTGGAAAACCAATAATGGGAAATGTACCGGGTGTTGAAGTTGGTGACGAGTTCCAATACAGGGTAGAGCTCTGCATGATTGGTCTTCACCGTGCGATTCAAGGTGGAATTGATTATTTAAAGCAAGGGAACACCATTTTGGCGACTAGTATTGTGGCTTCAGGAGGGTATCATGATGATTTTGACAGTACTGATGTGTTGATTTATTCTGGTCAAGGGGGAGGGCTGGTTGGAGATAAGAAGCATCCTGAAGATCAAAAACTTGAAAGAGGGAACCTTGCATTGAAAAATGCGATAGATGCCAAGACACCAGTTAGAGTTATTCGTGGATTTAAGGAAATGAAAATCTTGGATACTCATGAAAGTACTAGGCCTAAAGTTACTGTTACTTATACATATGATGGTTTCTATCAGGTTGAGGAATATTGGAAGGAGAAAGGACCCCATGGGTACTCTGTGTTTAAATTCAGGCTGAGAAGATTGCCGGGCCAACTTGAACTTCCTTGGAAGATTGTGAAACAGGCAAAAGGATCAAATAAAAACATCATGCGTAGAGGGCTTTGTATAGGTGATATATCTGATAATAAGGAAAAGATTCCAATTGGTGTTGTAAATACCTTAGACAACGATCGTCCCATGCCCTTCACATACATAGTAAAGATGATGTATCCGGACTGGCATCATCCAACCCCACCTCAAGGTTGTGATTGCACTGATGGGTGCTCTAACTCGGAAAAGTGTGTTTGTGCTGTTAAGAATGGTGGTGAGATCCCTTTCAACTACAACGGTGCTATTGTAGAGGCAAAGCCCCTTATATATGAATGTGGTCCATCATGCAAGTGTTCAAATTCTTGTCTTAATCGAGTTAGTCAGCATGGTCTAAGATTTCCCCTGGAGGTTTTCAAGACTGAATGGAGAGGCTGGGGTGTGCGTTCTCTAACTTCTATTCCATCAGGCAGTTTCATTTGTGAATATGTTGGAGAGCTTCTACGAGATACGGAAGCTGATGAACGTACTGGAAATGATGAATATCTTTTTGACATAGGCCATAACTATAACGACCAGTCACTATGGGAGGGTCTATCAAATTTCATACCTGATCTACAGAGAAGTGCTTGTGAAGAAGTGGATGATGTTGGCTATACGATTGATGCTTTGAACTATGGTAATGTTGGCAGATTTATCAATCATAGTTGTTCGCCAAATCTCTATGCACAGAATGTCCTTTATGAGCATGATGATAAGACACTGCCCCACATAATGCTGTTTGCAGCTGAAAACATCCCTCCTTTGCAAGAGCTAACATATCATTACAATTATACCATAGATCAAGTTCGTGATTCTGAGGGGAACATTAAAAGGAAAGAGTGCTATTGTGGTTCTAGTGAATGTACGGGAAGATTATATTAAAGATTTTCGATGATGATGTTAATCCTCTGTAGATAATGCTCGTGATCTCTTTTTGCTGCAAGAAGATGCATCAGTTCCATGACTTCCATCCCTTTGGACTGAATTTTGGTGCGCTATCACTCAGTGGGTAACCATGACCACCTACAAAAGTGAGTCTCACTGCTTTTATCTTGTGATGATCTTGATAGTACTTGCAACTTGTTCAATTTTGTCTAACATGTATTTCAGGCTCATCCATGCCTCTGCTTCTTATCTTGTATAAGCAGCATATTGCAGAAACCCAGTTGTAAAAGCACGTCTTCTTTTTCATGTCTTGTTTCATCAACTGGATTGAGTCATATATTTGCGACCTGTAAACATTTTCCCTCAATTCAGTGAATCAACTAAAGCATTTTTGTCTAAGCCTCCACACTGGATTTGTGACCCTACTACCATTGTGATTGCTTTTTCCTTTCTTGTAATGTAATCCAGGTTATCCTCCACATTCTTCATCCAAGAAGAGGCCTTATTGTGTTATTTTCATATGCATTAGGTACAAACGCTCAAGCCGATGGAAATCTATGAGCTTGCATGATATCAGTGGAAAATGAGATTTTAAGCTTGTGTTGTCTGGGCAGTTGATACTGTTGGTGTTTGAGATACTTGGTTTTGGCATTTTGTGGGTTCGTGCATTGTATATTCTGATGCATATGATGTGCAACTAGTGGTGATACCTCCTTGGGAACCGCCTGCACTGGATGGGATCAGCATTTGTGTTTGTAGAAGCCTGTCAAATCGTCCATCTGCTTCCCGAATCAAGAGATTTCCTCGTACCCTAAGGTACTTGCATCGCCCCATGGATTTTGCTCGTTCTATTGTGTCTAGAACAAGGCTCGGGTGCATAGTCACCCAATGGCTGCCTTGAATTGAAGGCTCTGGTTATGGAAGAAATGGAGGATTAATCTGCACAGAGAAATGCCCTTGATCACTAGAATCCGTAATGTTATGCAATGATCACCTCCATTTAGTTGAATAACAAAACAAACTAATCAGCCATACCAAGATACAACTTGCAATGCTTATCATGTATGCGTTCATTCATATGAGGTATTAAAAATATCATAATAAATATTTAAGATAACAAACTAATAACCATGTTAAGGTACAGCAACAGTCTGTACAGCTCTTATTATTCTACACACACACACACAGAGGGTTTGGTTGTTAAAGCCTCATTAATGGTTAAGGATTTAAAAACGAACCCAGCTTGAGATATGGCATGAAGCTCGCTGATTAGTTTGTTTGAACCATTTATATTACAAGGAAACTAATACTCATTAGAACACCGAAAGTTTTTCAGGATTCAAAGTTATATTAGCAATACAGAATCATCATTTGAAGTTCGCTGAAACCACTGCAGTTTGCAGAAGAAAATCTCTGGATCTAGGCAGCACACTGACATCAGTTGCATAGTCCAGTTTCCCACATGATGAAACATTTGCATAAGCATCTAAATTTTGAGTTTTTATTTTATGATGATCTCCTGAAATGCTGCATCTATCTTCGTCATGTATTTTCTTATTGTTTTTCTCATTGTTCATCCAGTTCTTGATCTTGAGAAGCAACTTTCCGGTTGGTGCTTTAGTCCTCTTCTTTGAGTTCACATCTTCATATGATGCAATCACCTCGTCTGCAGTTGTAGAACCATCTGAATCATAGCCTGAATCATTCTTTTTCTGATCATCCACTCCAAACTCATCCACCATTTCAGCATCTCTCTTCTCATGTTTGATGGTACCTAAAATCCTCTCTTTGGATCCATGTTTCTTCTGTAATTCATGCTTGAGACATGCATTGATCCAGCGCAGGTATATCAACTCTTCTATGTCATTCCGTCGGTCGTTTCGAGACAAATCTATCTGTTTTTGCAGTTCCGCATTAGCAGTCCTCAATCTGTTCACTTCCCGAATTGCCTTCTCTGTTGCTTCCTTCTGAAAGATGCAAATAATAAAGATGGTAATTATATTAGTGTCATACGGAGAGGCACTTTCAAAAAGTAATTTGATGGAATGTGACTCAAACAAACAACAATGCTCTAGGGTGTCGACTGTTGGCAGTTGACTACCAACAAAGTATACGAGGTTCATCCAAAAGATTAGGATGCCGAGGTGAATCTATAACCACAGAAGGAAAAATCGGGTCCATAGCAAGGATACTAGAAAAAGAGTTGGTGTAATGCCAATTGAAGATACCATTGGAGAGACGCCTAAGATGGCTCAGGCTTTCTGAATAGAGAGTTTCATCGAGAAGGTACAAGAATTTGGACAGTGAACAGTATAAAAGAGATCGAGAAGGGCCTTCAAAGTGCTGGAAGGACACAATAAAACATGATCATTCATTTTCTGAGTCAAATGCTAATAAGATTTAAAATTCGATGTGACCTTGGTATTGGTTTGATGATTGAAACAAACCTCAGTGTCTATGCAATCGTTGACACAATCCAGCTTGTTCATCAATTCAATCTTCTCATTCAGCAACTCTAAGTTGGTTCTCTTCAACTCTGTGATTTCACCATGTAAACCTTCTATGATGTTCACCATCTCAATCTCTCTGCTTAACATCTCTGCTTCTCTTGATTTCTGGGCAGCCATTTTCTGTTGAAGCCTGTGAAATGCTTCCTTTCTCTTCCTCCAACTCCGACGAAACTTGCTCTTCGTTTCCTTCATCTTAAGTTTTGCCAATTCCACCACCGATTTGAGGAATGCATGTTCTGATGCAAGAGTCTCTAGCAGCCGATTTTCGCCTTCAAGAAATTCCATCCTTCTGCTTAAGATTTCAATCTGCTTCACTTTTGCCTCTACCAAGCTTTGGAGCTCCTTCACAAATGATTCTTGCTCTTTTAAGCCAAAATTGTACATAGACAATTGCTCCTCGAGTTCATGTTTGCTTTCCTGCAGAGAGATGATCTGTTTTTTAAGGCTGTCCATCTCTTCTTCAAACGGATTCGATTCATGATGATCATATTGAAGGGTCGTCACTTCGTTGTCCCCCTCCTCATTCGACATGAGCTCTTTGATCTCTTCCTGTAAACCGGTCATGAGAATTTTAATCAAAACGAGTTCCAAATGACACCAAGTCCTAAAAGGTGAGATATAAGTCTAAAGAAGCAAAAGAAAACAGCACCTTATTGATTTCTTGCTGCAAATTGGTCGACTAATTTTTTAACCAGAATCAAGTTTCGAATGACACCGAGTTCAGAAAATTATACATAAACGTCCAGAGAAGGAAAAGTCAAAGAAGGCTTATCAATCTCCTTCCTCAAATTGGTCATCTAATTTTCCATCAAAATCACCTTCTAAACGACACCAGGTTCAGAAAATTGTGACATAAAATATAGAGAAGCAAGGATCTGCGACTTACCGACTCTTTCTGGAACTTTAAAGAGTTAGAAATGACATAATGTTCAGAAATTTGTACGAAACACATGCTGCAAACTGTTCATCTAATTTGTGTTCAAAAAAGAGTTTTGAATTGCACCAAAATAATTTTCATCAAAATGGAGTTCTTAGCAACATCATGTTCAGAAAATTGCAAGATGAGCATTTGAAGAATCAACAAGAAATATGCGACACGATCTCCTGCCGCAAAATGGTCATCTAAATTTTGATCACCCGATATCTGAACAACTGTAAGTTAAGAAAAACATATTTAAAACTGCAACTTACCTCATTGTTTCCTGATGAATCAGTAATGCTGGAGAGATCAAGATGCTTATGAATGCTATAAACTCGATTCTCGCTGCTGACGAGTGATATGCCTAAAAAGAATCAAAACCAATCATGGTTTCAGATACAAACGTTACCAGAAGCCTTTTCACAGATGAATCAGTGCCTTACGCAATCTGATAACTACCTGATTTTGCACGAGCCGTTTCGTCAGACCATCTGCCGCTCCTTCCCTTTGCTGATTTACAGTAAAAGAACTTCATGGTTGGTGGCGAAGGCAATCGAGTTGCCTCTCAGCTCACTCTATCATTCATGCACTATCATGTTCCACCTTGCTTTGCTGGTTTTCATGCAGACCGTTTCCTCTATCCACATAAAGACGATGACGCTCTGGCGCAAGTAGTGAGTTGTCTCTATATATTTATGTAACAGTTCCACCACAAAAAACCAAGCAAAGAAAATCCTCCCATCTTGAAATCTGTGTGCTATCAGATGCACAAAGCCACAGTTTTGAATCAAAAGATGGCTTCTGTTTGACGGGTTCTTTTTTCCCCGAGAGAGAGAGACGGCTGCTCCTTTGGGCCTATTCTAGGACTTAGTGATATCATATCATGCAGAGAGAGAGGGACGGCTGCTCCTTTGGGCCTATTCTAGGACTTACTGATATCATATCATGCAGAGAGAGAGAGATGGCTGCTCCTTTGGGCCTATTCTAGGACTTCATAATATCATATCACGCAAGCAAGGCCGTTGACATAACACTAAACAAAAAAAAGATTCGTGTTCGTGCCACCGCATTGCAAAAGGACACGACATACATCATTTTTGTGCATTTGTTTGTGTAGCTCGCAAGAAGACACGACACGAGTTCGAGTCCAATATTATATCGATTGTGGACTTTTGGGTCAGTGGGCTCTCATCGTATTGGTGTCACTAAGGAAATGGTTTCGATATCAAATTCTTGTCGTGTCGTGTCTTTCTATGTTTGTTTCAGAAACGGGTTAACCCGATGAGAGTTGCTTCGAGTGAACATTGGGCACACTGTTTGGGTTGACGTCGAGATTTCGTGTACCTCTTCTTTTTATAAATTAACACAAGAAAGGACACGATAGGAAAAGAGGTTGGAGCGTTCTAGTGACACGTGGAGAAGAGTAGAAAAGTGCTTTAATTGTGGAATTTCGGGTGAGTGGGCGGCCGTTGTATTGGTGAGATTAAGATGGCCGATTTTTTAGTAGCAAAACTTTCGCAATTTATTGATTGCCGATATTGGAGTTGCAGGCCGTAACCGTGTTCAGTAAAGACTCTTTTTGGCATCTATCAATTCAATTTCTTGAAGACCGTCTCTTTTATATATATATACTAGATTGGGTCGGCTACACGAATTCTTTGTTTCCACATGGTTTTTTCACAAGTCATGCTAAGAGTTAACCGAATATCAATTAGATTATTCTTTATAGTTTTTTCAATACTTTTGTAGTCTAATAACCTCATTATATATACGGTTTTTCTTTGCATGATCACTCATCTATCTCAACATCTTCATTTATATTATGAACATCTTTTGAACATGTTGATGATTAACCGTCCAACACTCAGAACTAAATGATCTAATTGTTGCTCTATAATATTTACCTTTTAACTTTAATGATATCTTCTTATCAAATAGAATACCTGATGCCCCTCTTTATTTGAACCAACTGGCATTAATTTTATTCATAACATCTCCATCAATTTTTTCATCACTTCAAAAAATTGACCCAGTATTTTAAACTTTCATTTTGAAGTATTCAATGTATGCTACTTAATTTCCATGTCCTCTCAAGTACCCAAATAATCAAACTTACATTCCATATATTTTGTCTTTGTTGTATTAAGTCGTAAGCCTTTCTCTATATAGTTTCAATTTCCTATTAACTTTTTCATTAAACTAATTCACTAACGCAATATCATCTACAAATAACATAGACCAATATCTTGAATATATTTTGTTAACTCATCAATGCCCAATATAAATAAATATGGACTTAAAGTTGATTCATGATGTAATTCAATATTAACTTCAAAGGAATTCAACATTCTTTCATGAGTTCTCACAAAAGTTTTTGCACCATCGTAAATGTCTTTTATAAGATTTATGTATGTTAATGGAATACCTTTCTTTTTCAAGGTTCTCCAAAGACTATCTCTTGGTACCTTATCATAGCTTTTTTTAGGTCAATAAATATCATGTAAAGGTTCAATAATAGACATGTTGGGCATGAATACAAATTGGTTCTATGTTGTAATTGATACTTGTCTTAACTTACATTCAATAATTCTTTCTCATAATTTAATAATATTACTCATTAACTAGATCCCTCGATAGTTTGAACAATTGATAATGTCAATTAATGTTTGATCATTCCTTTTCACTGGTATAACTGTAATAAAATTGCCTTTCATTATTTTTCAAATACTCTATCTTTCATCATTTTCAAATATTTTTATAACTTTTGAAATTATATTCAATGATCGAGTATGAGTGAAAAATATAAGGATCCAATATATATATCCAAGAAGTTCGGTGATGCAAGGTCCACGCTATGTTAAAGGAGGAAGTTCGTTCACAATTTATAATTGAACTGACCCTCTCAAAGAAACTTAATGTCAGATAAATTTACGTTTAACAAGCTCAAATGTTGAATTCTTCTCATAACCGTGCCACCTCTCAAGTTTTTTGAAGAAAACAAAATCAACTACTTGTGGTTCGGCTTGTGACCTTTTGTTTTTGGTTTTACAAGTTTGTGACTTTTGGCTATTGAAGATGTGTGTGGATTAAGTTTCATTTAATCTATTTTCACTAGACTTAAAACTTTTCAAAAATCGTTGTTCTGTGAACAAAACATGGTATTGGAGCAGTTTTAGAATGAAAAACCAGCTCAAAGGCAATCAAGCGGCTTCACCCCCTGCATCAAATGTGGATTTCGCAACACATGACTTATGAGTTATATATCGGCCGGGTTAAAAAAGATCGAGTGCCATCTTTCATCTACGAAAATCATGGGAGCACCTCATTCTTGTAATGAAATTTTGCAAGGAAACTAAATTAGTGCTACGCTTGTGAAGAGGGAGATACTGCATGAATGTCTTCAATTGTTATCTTAAATGGTTGTTGTTGATAGGAACGTTTAAGTAATTTTGTAAAATGTGAGGCGCCTATCTGAAAATAGCTAACATTTGAACCCATCAAAGAATAAACTGCGTTCCTAAACAAGGACATTTAGTGCCCAGTTGCATTCTTCTTAAGACAAGTTGTTTGTCACTTTTCGACCCAAGTAATACTTTTTTTTTGTTACAAGAGGAGGTCCAACCCTAACACACCCATACATGCACCCTCTGAGAGTCGAACTCTCAATCAACTACTAACAGTAATGGTGCTAGAGTGCCTTGTCGTTGAGCTAATGCTATGGGTGTAAGTAATACCTTTTAATATGTTCATGTCTTTCACTTCGAGCGCCTTACATGCAGATCAGGCCCATGGGTCGGATTCGGGTTAGGTCATTTCGAGTTCAATTGAGTTGTTTCGATACGATCTAGACTTGACCCAGGTGCTAAACCTCTAACCGACCTGGACTTTTCAGCTATTATGGTTTAGATGAACATTTCCAAACTGCCATTTAATGAGATTTTGTGAGCTGAACCAAGTTGAACATACCATGTTCATGTTCGGTCCGGTCGTTTAACGAAATGAACATGAAAGAGCTGGGGACAAGTTGAACCAAGCCAAACTATGAGGGACTTAGCTCGTTTACCAGCCCTAGTAACGTAGATTACTCCCAAAAACCTACCATGGATTACCACACCAGGCGAGATCTCATCTAACTGTGAAAATAAACAATCTCATAAAATATTTGAATTGGTGCATTTCATAAAAAGTAAAAAATCTCACTTTGCGAAGTGGATCAATCTTAACCAATCACGTACGAGATGCTTTGGAAGCACTCTATTATTAGAACCCAACCAAAACCAAACTTTTACCACTCTAAGTAAGGTCATCTACTTAGCCTCTAAGTTGCAATCGAGCTCGATCTTGAGTCCTCAATATTTAACTTTAAAAGAGCAATACCAAGTTTTATTGCCTTCAATCGATAAGTTGGAGGTCTTCCTCTACCTCTGTGCAAGAGTTTTCACTCTCCTATTTTTCTTTTATAGAGCTTCATGTAATCTTTTACTAGAATGTTTCGATCCGTTAAACGTATCTTTCTCATTTTATCTTTTTCTTTTATGTCACTTTTGGTTATGGTTCACTCAAAACTTGGAACCGTAACCGAACTGGTTCGGTCCCGGTTCCAAAATGACCGGTTGTGAGTGGTTCCAGTTCGAGTCCGAAAGCGCTTGGAGCTGATAATTTTATTAAGAAAATTAAAAAATATTTAAAAGAACCGATACCGACGATGTAGAACTGAACATAGTGTGACGTTTAACCTTACGTTTCAGCTCATGGACGAAGTGGGACTGCCCTACTTTAGAATAGCATGAGCGTCTAGAGGGGAAAAAAGAAGCAACAACTCGATTACATAATTAATTCAATATCATTCATGCCCACAATGCACCAAGTGGGACACCTATGCGCACAATGGATCCACTACAACGAGGAGGAAACTGCATCTCAAACTTGGTTGGCCATTTTGGACCTGAACATCCCAACCCGAGAAGTCCAGGTTGGAGTTGAGCACACCCCAGGTCAGGTCCAAGCCCACCCAAAGTAAATTGGCTGAAGTTGGGTCTGGTTCATGTGAACCCAAGTCTGTCTAAAACCAATTCGATTGCACACAGTTATATGTATATAGATATTCTATGTGCACATTCATCCATCTTCAAATGACTTAAAGATTTTAATCATGCTATCATTCAGATTATTGTTTGAAATATTTAACTCAAAAGCAAAATAGTACCAGATGCGCTAAATGCACTCTACAAAAGTACATTAGTTCCTTTTGTTTTTTAATTTAAAGCTCAATGTTGATATGAATGAATAAAACATTGAGATCTTCAAGGATGTTTGAGTATTAAATGGGCCTATCTCTATAGGCACATTAAATGCACTCTATAAAAAGTATAATAGTATTTTTTAATTTTTAATTTTTATTAAAAACTCAACGTTGATAGGAATGATTAAGATATGTAAGTACGTTTGAGCATAAATAGGTGGTTGTATTTACTATGTTCTTTTTCTCTTTATTTCTCTCTCTCTATATGTCAACTCATGTTCCTACCCATCATGACAAATCCAAACTTTTTGATGTGTTCCTTCATGTCGACCTGGATCCGACCTGGGGTGTTCTTAATCCTGACCCAGACTTGGGTTTTCTGGGTGTGATCGGATCAGGTTCAAGATTGCACCCCTAATTGCAAATATTAAGATCCCGAGGCTAGGACTTCCAAGCATAGTGGTTTGTACATGTTCATTAATCATACTTTTTACTACTATCTTTCACTTTCAGTTTGTCTTGTCATCCCCACTGAGCTGGATCGGTATCAATTGATGGTGCAAGCATGTTATCACATGCACATTCACTGTTGATGCTTTATGCAACAACCAAATCGTAAAAATTAATAAATGTTCTAAACTTATCCTTTCCTTCTAGGACTCCCTCTTAAAGGTGAACCAACTTTGGTCTCCTGAAAGAAAAATAAATTTTCAATTCGACTTTTCTGTCATGGTACATTTCTGGATAATTCATGCATGGGAAAATATTGAATAATAGTAATATATGACTTTCTCTCTCTCTCTCTCTCTCTCTCTCTCTCTCTCTCTCTCTCTCTCTCTCTCTCTCTCTCTCTCTCTCTCTCTCTCTCTCTCTCATAGCGCTCATTCATAAGGGGTTGACTCGAAAGAGCCTTCAAGAAGCATGAGTCACTGAGATCTGTAGGGCCGCGCACAGTGGTGGACCTAAAAGATTATTCAGGCTGCTTCTGCAGAATGTTTTGTCTTTTCCAATTTTGGATGACGCGATCACTACAGTTTGCCCATTCAATGGTGCACCACATCTGTTAGCCAATAAAAACTCTCTCTCTCGTCTTGTTCTGTGATCGTGATCGAATGTGCATACTATAGAAATACTGCACTTAATAAGAGAAAAAGAAAAGTTTCACAATCATATGTTATGGTTTATCAATTTTTATGCTTGGAGATTGCGATTCTTCAATATTGTAAGAGAAAAATAAGATTGTGATCGTTAATCAATTCGGAACCTTCGAACTTAATCATTTAGATAATAAAATGACATATTAAAATACTTTATTTACAAAAAAGGCTTTCAACAATAAGCTCCCTTAAATTGTGTAAAGAAAAGGTTAATTACTTTTCAACTTGAAATTCAGAAAAATACAGACACTGTTTAAAATGGCTACAAATTACTATTTTTTCACCTTTTTGGTCACACAGCCCACACTCACTTATCCACGAACGCAATTTTTCTATTAGCTTTTCTCGTAGCATCTATAGGTTCTGAATTACTTGAGACAAAATACAAGGACAAAATTCTTGCATAAAGAGCAATAGCTCACATGGTTACAGAGTCGGCTCACAAGTTAAAGGTCATGAATTCCATATCCCGGGCGTGCATTGGTTTCGGGCCCCCAATGTATCAAAAGAAAAGAAAATTAATTCTATAAACTTGTGCCCATAAAACAAGATCCCCAAATTTGCATGTGAGATATCTACAAATCCACAAAATATATCTTCGGCTGAGGATGCTTGATATTCTTATAATGACAATTAGAAAACATAAAGGAGATATGCTACTTTGAACTTTTGAAAAACAATGTAAATCCTAGTTAATTGAAGAGAAGATTTTGGGGAAGAATTTTAGCAGTTGGCTGCTCACCTGATGCTACCTCCACCATGCGTCCAATCTTAGAATTGCAAGAGTCTTGCATTACCAAGCATAACCATTAAAAGAGCAACCTTCCCTGGACGCAAGAGTCCTTCGCCAGGAGTTTGAATAACCAGAGACAAGAGAGACGTCTTGCTCACTGAGATCAGAAATGCAAGGAATGGATGACATTCAACACTAACACCCCTGTTCTTTTGCTTTACAAGCTTGGCTCTTTCGTGGGGCAATTGCAAAGCACATGGTCTCCACAGGATCTCAGACATCAGTGAGCATAACATCTACCGGACAATACAAACACACCCTTATGGACCCGCTACATGATCTCAAATATCAATGGGCAGAACATCTGCTGATGTCTGATAGATTCAAACACCCACTTTATGGACCTGAAGGCTACTTCCGGTGAGGGATACCATGGGCAGTATCCGTTTGTCTGGTTTGAGTTCTATGGCCTAAGAAGCATCCCTTCAAGAAAACCATGCCATAACACCCTCCGCACGTGTGTAAACATTCAAACAAAATCACATAAATACCACATACGAAACTAACCTGCCACGAACAGACAGAACATACACATTGTTGATTACACCCAGATATTATTTCAATATCGTTCTTGATGATTTTCTTAAGTTTTGACATATGATCATAAAAATAGAGATGTAATGATAGCTAGGATAAATTCTGAATGACAGATCTAAGGCATCATCTTCAATCAGAAGAACAAAATTCCAAGAAATTAAACTGCAACAATGTGGTTTATATACATATAAGCCACACACACACATACTCAGACGCACACACACAGAGTTACAAATGTCTTTTGTATATTCAATTCAAATAAATATATGCAGGGTTTCATTCAAACAGTGAACAGAAAAGAGCTAGTCAGTCATGCAATATATATATATATATATATATATATATATATATATATATATATATATATATATATATATATATATACATGCAATAAAAAACTATACATCTCTCTCTATATATATGGGCTCGGCCTGGGCCAGCCCACTTTTTTCTCAGCCCACCAGGGCCAGGGCCGGACTGGGCCGGCCCTTATTGACATCTCTACCAAAGCTGAACAGTTATAGAAGTGATGTTGAATATGCAAAGTATATATGTGTACATGCATGTGCAAAGAAAAGCAAGTTGATGAACCATATCTAATCAACCAAGGAATGCATTTTTCAACCCTTCATGTTTTTTGCAGTTTGAAATTTGTAGATAAGGTGATTCAAAGAATTCCACAAACGGAGATAATTTGTTTAGGAGGAGACTTAAATGGACATGTCGGTAAAGATGCATTAGGATATCAAGGTATTCATAGAAACTTTGGCTTTGGGAACATAAATGAAGAAGGTAGGGAGATTTTAAATTTTGCTATGGCATTTGATCTCTTTATAGTCAATACAATCTTCAAAAACCGAGATGAACATTTAATTACTTATAAGAGTGACTTATCACAAACACAAACTGATTACTTTATTTGTAGAAAAAAAGATAGAGCGTGTTGTAAAGATTGTAAGGTAATTTCAGGAGAAATCTTAACTACCCAACATCGACTTTTAGTTATGGATTTACAAATAAAAAAATGGACAAAGAAGAAAAGAGTGCATCGAGCTATTCGGACTAAATGGTGGAACCTCAAAAGCGAGAAAGAAGATATGTTTAAACATAAAGTCCTTCAAGGAAATGCTTGAAATTTTATTGGTAAACCTTGTGATATGTGGAACAATATGACTATACATATGAAGAAGGTGGCGAAAGAGATATTAGGTGAATCCAAGGGAGGTGTACCGGCACAAAAAGAAGCTTGGTGATGGAGCGAATTAGTGCAAAATAAAATCAAGGCAAAGAGGGCATGTTATAAATTACATTATGCTAAGAAAACTAGTGAAACTTTAGAGGCTTATAAGAAAACAAAGAAGAAAGCGAAAAAGGCCGTCAGTGAAACAAAAGCTAAAATTTGAGAGGATTTATACAAAAAAAACTCAACTCAAAAGAGGGTGAAAGAGATATTTTTAGGATAACTAGGGCTAGAGATAAGAAATCTAAAGATCTTAATTCTGTTAGATGCATCAAAGATGAGGATGAAAAAATTCTAATGACAAATGATGATATAAGAAATAAATGGAAAAACTATTTTTATAAGCTTTTTAATAAAAATAAAGATGTTAGTATTAACTTAAGAGAGTTAGCCAAATCAAAAAGTATATAAACCACAATTTCTACCGACGTATTCAAAAGAATGAAGTCAAAGAGGCTCTTAAACATATGAAGGGTGGTAAATCGGTAGGACCAGACAATATTCCTATAGAAGTTTGGAAAATCCTAGGAGAAATATAAATCACTTGGCTCACAAGATTATTTAATGAAATATAGAGAAACCAAAAGATGCCCAAGGAATGGAGAGCGAGTACACTTATACCCATATATAAGAACAAAGGAGACATTCAAAATTGTGCAAATTATTGGGGTATCAAGTTAATGAGTCATACTATGAAATTATGGGAAAGAATTATCAAACGTAGGTTAAGACATGTATCGAGTACAAAAGAGAACCACATTGGATTTATGTCAGGTAGATCTACTGTTGAAGCGATTCACCTTTTGAGACGTCTTATGAAACATTTTAGAGCAAAAAAGAAAGACCTTCACATAATATTTATTGATCTAGAAAAAACTTACGATAGAGTACCAAGGGAGGTTCTTTGGAGAACCTTCAACATAAAAGATATCCTATTGACATACATAAACCTTATAAGAGACATGTACGATGGTGCAAAAACATGTGTGAGTACTCGTGAAGGAATGACAAACTTCTTTGAAGTTAATATTAGGTTACATCAAGGATCAACTTTAAGTCCATACTTATTTATAATGGTGATTGATGAATTGACAAAACATATTCAAGATGAAGTACCTTGGTGTATGTTATTTGCAGATGACATTGTGTTAGTGGAGGAGTCTAAAGAAAAAGTTAATAGAAAATTGGAACTATGGAGAGAAACATTAGAAAGTAAAGACTTCCGACTTAGTATAACAAAGACAGAATATATGAAATATAAGTTTGATCATTTGGTTACTTCAGAGGACATAGAAATTAAAATTGGCATACATTGCATCCCCCATAAGGAAAGTTTTAAATACCTAGGGTCAATTTTTTAGAGTGATGGAAGAATTGATGGAGATGTTACGCATAAAATTAATGCTGGTTGGTTAAAATGGAGAGTAACATCAAGTATTCTTTGTGATAAGAAGATACCATTAAAGTTAAAAGGTAAATATTATAGAGCATCAATTAGACCTACCATGTTTTATGGTTCTGAGTGTTGGGTAGTTAATCATCAACATATACAAAAGATGTTTGTGACTGAAATGAAGATGTTGAGATGGATGAGTGGTCATACAAGAAAAGACCGAATACATAATGAGGTTATTAGAAATAAATTATGTGGCACCAATAGAGGATAAAATGATAGAATATCGTTTAAGGTGGTTTGGACATATAGAAAGAAGATCAAAAGAAAAACATGTAAGAAGGTATGAAAAACTAGATTTTTAAAGTATTAAAAGAGGTAGAGGATGACCACAAAAGTATTGGAAAGAAACAATAAAGAATGATCTAGCTTATTGTGAGTTAACTGCTAACATGGCACATGATAGGGCTCTGTGGAAACAAAGAATCCATGAAGCCGACCCCGTCTAGTATGGAAAAAGGCTTAGTTGTTGTTGTTGTTACTGTTGTTGAACTTTGTGGATGTAATTTGCTCCTTGGTTTCATAGCAGAAAACTCCTAAATGATACAATTATGACATGTATCAAGGATCATCTAAGGTTTGAGAATTAACAGCTTTGCTCGTAAAATTTTCAAACTTCTAATATTATGCTACTCATATGAATTCAGAACAGATCGCTTCCACCAATGGGCTGCCCCGAACATGTTGATGAAGTTGGCGACTAAAAGATAATACTAATATCTCTGGACACTACTCCATTGAGGCAAACCAATATTTGACTCGACACAGTGATGCAATGAGTTGATTCAGTGATTTATGGCGGATCCTAACATACAGACGTGGACATGATGATTAGATGAATTAGAAACTTTGATTAGGAAGAGTTTTAAAAAGTACATAGCAGTGTAAGAAAAGTGTGAAAACATTAGCTACAACCAGGTATATGTAAGGAAGGATTCAACTATCACAGGAAACAGATGTAGTGATATTGGTGCATTCTCAGGCTGATAAGCAAGGATTGTTGTGGCAAACTGAATATATGTGTTAGACCTGGGTTCTGTACGCTCTCTCTATATGCATGGAAATGAAGAGCAGGTACTATATCCACAAAAGTAACAAACCACTGCCTATGACAGTCTTCTGCATTAAGGACCAAACGTTATTGTACATATTATTGCAGATTAGACTATTTTTTACCCTCATGTTGGAAGAAACCGTAGACATAAATGCAGGCATGCTCACTACGGTAAAAACTAATTTATGACAGCCACTACCTATGCCAGCCAAATCAGATGCAGACATGTTCACTACGGTAAGAACTAATTTTTCTAAGATTGTTAGAAGAAACCGTAGACATAAATGCATAATAAAACAATATGCAATAAATATAAACGTGCTTCAATCATAAACAACAGTCACAAATCCAAAATAAGTTATAATCAAACCGTATATAAAACAAAGGCAAAAACAAAATCAAAAACTTATTTGTATGACTCGTCCTTACGAACTTGCCTTAGAGAAATCAATGCCCCACTATGAGTACATACGGGTAGATGCACCTTCCTCACTGGATAAAACACACATAACTCGAAGAGCACGAATCTAGCTTCAAGTCAACCTCAAACATGAGAGAGACTAATACAGAGACATAACAAGGAGACGAGAAGAGAGAGAAAACTGTGTATTTAGGGAGGACCTCTAATCATTTATTTATAGGGTGCATGCATGGATCACGGATCATGGATCCGATCCAAATGATGCACCATTTTAGCTATAACCATCTCGTCTTATCCGAAACCATCTCACCTTATAACTATGTGTGATTGTGAAAAACTCTTTACCGTTAGATCAAAAGTTTTTTATGCAAAAAAATAGATAAAAGACCCAAACCCAACCCAACCCAAACCACAAGGCCAAGTCCGACTCGATGCGCATGTGTGTGGTATAGCATGTTCTCCCGAAACAATATGGGACTAAACTTTGTCAAATTTTTGCAAAAGTCTCTTATATGTTACTTTTTATACTTTAGTACATTCACATATATCAATTAAATATATTTAGGGATATGAATTAAATGTCATTAATGCACATTAAATCCAACACATCCTTCCAAAACAGAATCACATGATTCTTGTGAGTTACATGTCAGTCGTTACTGTTGAAAAGGTGCATACTTGATGTACTTCTTCTAGAATGAACCGGGACATGGTGATTTTGATAAGAACGTTTTGTTTCATTGAAAATGTTATTTTCCCTGACAAATTCTTTTGGTTCGTAAGCAGTAGAGAACAGACCCTTCTAATCTAAGAAATGCCCATACATGCATCTAAATTAAGGTCTCATGATGTATGATAGCTTTATACCTTGATTAAAGGTACTTCACTAGGACGATCAACATAAACACCAATCACCATAACATACATTCCTGCAGAAAAAGAATATCAACAACACCATCAATCCCAAGACTCATTCCTGGATACTAATGTCAAATAGTACCCACCAATCTTCCACGTTTCTTGTTGGAACTCATTTGTGAGCTGAAGCTCTATAGTATCACTTCGATCGTCCTATATGTAGCACCCTTCATCCTTCCCTGAAACCAAAATACCCTGCAAATAACATGACTTATTCTATTGCGGCGAGACAGAGAGAAAGAGAGGCATACCTGCAACCAGGCAAGTTGAAAGAGGATGCCGCCAAGGGTCATGGCAGAAGGTGAGGAAACCGGCTGTGCATCTTTGAGCTGTGCACAGAAAAGCTTTAGTGCTGCCAAACTGTAGTCCATCACCCCATCTCACCCCACCCCACCTTCTTGTTATAATGTAATGGCCATTCTCGGCTCTGGTAACGGCTGGATTCTGAGGAGTGGCCGGATATATAACGGACAGTCGTTACCGGAAAATCCAGTAATGGCCATCCGTTATCACTCCCAGGCGAGGGAAGCCACGAGAGGAGAATGCCAGACGACAGGGGAGTGGGTGTCTATAAAAAGGCAGCCCCTTATAAGGTGAATATATACATGTGAGACTCAAACAGAGAGTTTTACAGATTCACCGATTCACAGTCGTCTGAGAAACACCTCGTATGGAAACCTCGCGACCTCAATATCCGCTGCGCTCACTGAAACTCCGACGACCCAGCAGACAAAAGATAAGAGCCGAAATTCTTTCTCCGTCAGTGGTATCAGGGCCTCGTTCCCTGCAAAAAAAAAAGAGAGAGCAGTCGGCGGTCAGCAGTCGGACAGGGAAGCCAGAGGCCAGCCGGCGAAAAGCCTAAAGACAAAGTCAGAGGCAGGCCGATGGAAAGACCAAAGGCAAAGCCAGAGGCCAGCCGACGGAAAGCCCCAAAAGGCAAAGCTAGAGACAGGCCGGCAGAAAGCCCAAAGGCAAAGCGAGAGGCAGGCCGGCGGAAAGCCCCAAAGAGGCAAAGCCAGAGGCAGGCCGGCGAAAAGCCCCAAAGAGACAAAGCTAGAGGCAGGCCGACGGAAAGCCCCAAAGAAGCAAAGACAGAGGCAGGCCGGAGGAAACCCCAAAAAAACAGAACAGCAAGTCGGAAAAAGCCCGAAGGCGAGATAAAGACAGCAAGCGACGAAGAGCAGCCAGCTGGAGTGCTTGGAAGAAAAATCCGACAGCCGATGCCGACGGTGGGCCATCGGCCGAACCCCTCTCTCCCCCCCTCTCTCTCTCACTCTCTCTCTCTCTCTGGAAAAATCTAGACTTGTAAAACATTTTTTATTTTTCGCATTTATAAGTGATATAAATAAATAAATAAATAACGCAGTTTTCAAAAAACCACGGCGGGAAAACCAGCAGTTTTCAAAACCGCCGTCGGTTTCCCGAAAATCGCCTTGGGTTTTGAGAGAGAAAGACGGAAATGCCCCCATCATTTTCTGATTATTATGAAATTGCCAGTGAAAAAGGACAAGTTTACCCTTGGACTTTTTTGAAAATTACAAAAAAACTGGAGGTTGTTAATTTACAGTTTTATCCAACCCGGTTTGAAAAATATCGTTTCTACCAGTCAAAAGACAGGTTTACCCCTGTTCCTTTTGAAAAATTACAGATTCGCCCTGAGAGTTAAAATTACCATTTTAACCCCAATCAGTTGCGAATTTTACAAGAATACCAAATAGTGATTTTACGAGTTTGTCCTTGTGATTTTATAAAAATACAAAAAAGAACAAATAAGTAAAATTGCAGAGTTATCCCTTGGTATTCGTTTAAGGGTTTAGAGGCAGAAAAACCCTTATGAAAATTATTAATTCTGCATTAAGTTAACGTATTTCTTGCTTTGTGTTTTTTCCTTTGTATCTTTTAGAAAGAAAAAGACCGCTTACTTAGTATTTTTGCCAAACAAAAATGAGTTATAGAATATGTGTATCCGAACTGGTAAAAACAGAGAAACTAAACGGTCTGAACTTCTAGGCATGGAAGAGAAGAATCCCGTTAGCTCTAACACTAGAAGGTGTAGAGTATGTGTTAAAGGAAACAGTGCGTCCTCCACCACCAGACGCAAATCAACAACAATTAGAAATGTATAAAACATTTCTAAAAGACAATACCATAGCAAGAACTGTAATGTTAACTATATGGAGGATGACTTGATTAGAGTCTTTGAAGAATTTGAGACTGCGAAAGAGTTGTTTGACTCATTAACAGCTAAGTATGATACAACTGCAAAGTTGCATGTGCAGTTGCTGCTACAGAAATACAACTCCTTTAGAATGAAAGAAGGAGAAAATGTAGTAGAACATGTAAATCATATGCTGGTAATGGCTAGTCATCCCCGAACCAATGCAGATATCAACTATACTGAACAGTCTACCTCCATCATGGAATGTGGTCACCACTGCCTTAAGGTTAGGGCCTGAAATCAACCTTTCGAAATTACCCCTAAAGCTAGCAATTGAGCAAGAACACATGCTCAAAAACAAAAGGGAAAAACTGCTAGTAGTCCAGGATGAGTTGACATCTAGCTCCAAATTCAATCAGAAAAAGAAACCAAATAAAAAGTTTAGCAAGAATAACAAGAAAGGTGGTCAAGCTTTTAAGAAATCACAGGAAACCGCTTCCCGGATCAAGTGCTTCAACTGTGGAAAGATGGGGCACTACAAGAGGGATTGTCGCAACAAGAAAGGTGGAGGAAACAACCCACAACGCGGACAATCGGAGAAGCAGGACATAATCTGTGTAATTTTAGAATGCTTATACTTAGACCGCCCAATTACAGGTTGGTGGATAGACTCCGGAGCTACAAGACACATCTCAAAAACTAAGGAAGGGGCAATTGATCTAAAGGAATGTCAACTCGGAGAACATCGTGTGTACATGGGAAACGGTATGTTTTCCAATGTTTTAGGTATTAGATCCTTTAGGATATTTGTAAAAAACAAACCAATTGTACTGACCGATGTGTTAATTGTACCATCTATAAGGCGCAATCAGGCCTCGGTCCCTGCCTTAGTAAAGAAAGGTTTTGAAGTTAAGTTTGTACCTAACAAGGTGACTGTGGGAAAATATGGAAGAATCTTGTTCTTAGGAGAATTTGATGTAGAACATGGACTGTTCAAGTTATCCGATAATGAAAATCATCAATCTTCTGTTTATATTGAAAGTGTCTTTTTTGTTGATGCGAATATGTGGCTTAAACGCCTAGGGCATATAAGTCTAAAAAAGTTGAGGAAATTATCCAACTTTGACTTATTACCCGAATTTGAGGAAAAGACTTTCAACAAATGTGAAGCTTGTATACAAGAAAAAATGATAAGGAAAGTCTTTCCCAAGGAAACAAAAAGGGCAACAACCCTGTTAGAGATTATTCACACAGATTTATGTGGACCTTTTAGAGTAAAGACACATCAAGGAAAGGGTTACTTTATAACCTTTATCGATGACTACTCTAGATATATGTATATATATCTTTTAGCACATAAATGAGAGGCACTTGAAGCATTTAAAGAATATAAACAAGAAGTGGAAAATCAATTGGGGCATACTATCAAAGTCTTGAGATCAGACAAAGGAGGTGAGTATACCTCAACAGAATTTTTAGAATTTTGTAAAGACTTTGGTATTACTAAACAAAATACAATGCCTAGAACACCTCAATAAAATGGTGTAGCTAAAAGGTACAATAGAACCTTATTGAATATAACAAGGTCTATGATTATTGATGCCTCTCTACCAAGGGTATTTTGGGGAGAAGCGGTAAGCACAACTGGTTACGTGCTCAATAGAGTACAATGTAAAGCTGTGTTCACTACACCATATGAGATGTGATTTGGGAGAAAACCTAACCTAGGTCATCTCAGGAGATGGGGATCAATTGCACATGTCAAGATCCTTGATCAGTCTAGAGATAAACTAGACAGTAGGTCCTTGAGGTGTATATTTATTGGATATCCAAAAGGTTCAAAAGGATATCGGTTCTATCATAAGGACCAATGACTCATTGAAAGCAGAGATATTGAATTCTTAGAAGATTCTAAGAATGACATCCTGGAAAACAATGAAGAGTATGTTAATGATTTGGTAGATTTTGACCAATCATCTTTTGAGCCCATAGAAGAACTTCCTGAAACTACCGATACCTTAATTGGACATAAGAGGTCAAGAGCCATTCCCTCCTATTTAAAGGATTATCACACTTACCTTTCAGAAGAAGTGTGTAATTTGGTAGATTTAGATGAATTGACTGATAACTTGACTTATCAATAAGCAATGAATTCATCGGAAGCAACAGACTGGGAGAAAGCCATGGATGAGGAAGTTGAATCCATTGAGAAAAACCAAGTCTGGGAATTGGCTAATTTGCCAAAAGGAAGAAAAGTCATAGGCTGTAAATGGGTTCTACAAAGAAATATAAGGTCGATGGTACAATCGACAAGTTTAAAGCGAGGTTGGTTGCAAAGGGTTTTTCGCAAAAGGAAGGGATAGACTATGTTGAAACATATTCCCCAGTTGCGAAATTTGCATCCATACATATAATCCTGGCAATATCTGCATATTATGATTTGAATTTACATCAGTTAGATGTGAAAACCGTCTTTTTAAATGGCGATCTAGAAGAAATCATATACATGCAGCAACCCGAAGGATTTGTGATTGAAGGCCAAGAAGATAAAGTGTATAGGTTGAAAAAATCCCTATATGGCCTAAAACAGTCACATCGCCAATGGTATTTGACTTTTCAAAATGCCATTATAGAACTTGGGTTTGTGGCTAACAAATTTGATCACTGTGTTTATGTTTGGAACAGTGGGAGCCACTTTGTCATCTTATCTTTGTATGTCGATGACATATTGTTGATTGAAAATTATAATGAAATGATTGTCAAAACCAAGTCATGGTTAAACTCCAAGTTCGAAATGAAAGATATGGGAGAAGCATCCTATATCCTGGGTATAAAGATCTCTCGAGATAGAGGATCTAGACTCTTATGCTTGAGTCAAGAGAGATATATAGACTATATCCTCAAGAAATTCAAAATGGGTGAATGCAAGTCTGCAGATACACCTGTTGCAAAAGGGGTGAAACTAAGTAAGGCTGATTGTCCCGGTGAAGGAGACGATAAGCCTAATGTTCCTTATGCTCAAGCTGTTGGCAGCTTGATGTATGCTATGTTGTGTACAAGACCTGATATCAGCTTTGTTGTTGGTCTTGTCAGTAGATATCAAAGTAATCCAGGTTGGCAGCATTGGATGGCTGTAAAAAGGATTCTAAGATATCTGAAAGGAACAAAGGACTTGAAACTATGTTTTCAAGCAAATAAATTAGAAGTTGTAGGATACTCAGACGCTGACTTTGCTAAGAGCAAAGATGACAGCAAATCAACCTCAGGACAAATATTCTTATTTGGAGGTGGTATTGTTTCTTGGACATGTAAGAAACAGGGTTGTGTAGCTTTGCATATACAGGAAGCTGAGTATATTGTACCACTCCCAGATGAGGGAAGCCATGAGAGGAGAATGTCAGACGACAGGGGAGTGGGTGTCTATAAAAAGGCAGCCCCTTATATACATGTGAGACTCAAACAGAGAGTTTTACAGATTCACCGATTCACAGTCGTCTGAGAAACACCTCGTGTGGAAACCTCACGACCTCAATATCCACTGCGCTCATTGAAACTCCGACGACCCAACAGACAGAAGGTAAGAGCCGGAATTTTTTCTCCGTCACTTCTCTCTCTCTCTCTCTCTCTCTCTCTCTCTCTCTCTCTCTCTCTCTCTCTCTCTCTCTCAAGCGAACCCATCGAACGTCTCCTCATTTCATCGTTGCGTGGTCTGTTGATGGCGTTCTACGATTACCATCCAGTTTTGCTTCTTTGTTTCTCATAAAACAGGAATGAGTCAAGGGCGTGCCACAAGAAGCATGATTTCAGGCAAAAATTACGTTTAATTGATTATCTGTGATGAATTTTAGGTATACTACTGCACACGTTGTAAAAAGATTTCCGTATCACCGCTACTTTTTTCAGGTATTGCACGGATACACGATGAGACCATGAACACATTCGCCCTGTCACTTTGAAATCGTTGAATGCTGCATAATAACAGCTTTATACTCAGCCTGAATTGCTCGTGAACTTGGTTGAGTTTTATACATATCCTACATTTTCTTCAAGTAAAAGTAAAACATTAGAGTGTGGCGCAAGACACATCGTAGTTGGGTTGAAATTGCTGAAGCTAAAAAATGAAATAGGCCTACCAGGCCAAGCTCAAGTGCTCGAATATAACTTCAGCTAAGACCACGCATGGAGATCGAACCTCATTTGAGCTTGAACTCAAATTTAAGTATGAGCTATGCATTTCTTAAACTAGTCAAGATCAACTCCCTCCACTGCACCCATAAGAAGGGTTGATTCATGAATACATTGACAGATAAATGCTGATAGTAAAATTTCAGCAAAGATAAAGTGTAGGAGATGTAGGGATGGTGTGTAGAGTGACACTAACACCGGTGGAACGATATCTGAAATTTGATCTCTTTAAAAAGGAGATCGTTAAGATAGTCGTTTTGTTTGTTTACCAACCTTATATCAGGAGGTGCGAGTTTTACGGGGGCATATGCAAAAATCGGCTTTCAATGGGGCTATAGGTGCAAATAACATATTTGAGGAACATATTTTTAGAAAAAGTGCGTTCTCCTGCCCGAGTTCAAAAGAAATTTGCCATAAAACCCTTGACGAGAAAGGTCGGGGCTGTTCCTCGCATATTAACGAGAAAATAGCCGCGAATTAAAAATTTCCCTTTAAACGGACCCTCAAGTTCTGGGTGGTCGGATTGTCTGCTTCCCCATCTGATGCGTCACGATAGGTACAACACAAGCGCTCTCCATGAACCGATAATTGTATTCTCTCTCAATCTATGCGCCTCTTCACTACAGAAACCATTGATGGCCATTGACTGATCGAGCTAATCGTGCCTCTTCGTCTTCTCTTCCATCCTTTAGCAAATCCTCTAGTGTGATCTTCTCGTCGTTTATTCTTCGTTATTTGCTCATGGATTCACAAAGAAAGCAACAGGTTAGATTCATATCTTCCATACTTTCTTTGTTCTTTCATTCGTCGCCAAAGTTGGTCCACTCATTCTTCTTTAGTGCCGAAGAGATCGCCATCGGCATGACGGAATTTGTGAGATAAAATCTTGGGGGTCTCATCATTGATCTTAAAGATGCATAAATGTTGAGATTTTTGCAATGGTGGTAGCTTTGATTTAGCGAGAAGGGCGAGATGTTGAGTTCTTCTCCGGATGATTAATTGGTGCAGGTCTCATTGCGGGGGTCGAGTGCTAAAGAGATGAGCAGGGACGCGCTTCTTGAGAAGGTTGCGAAGGAGAGGGAACTACGTAGCTACAACAGAATGGTTGCTGTCTCTGCTCTATTCATTGAGGTTTTCCATTGCTGAATTCCCCGTTTAGGCCTTTTCTATTTTCTCTTATCACTTCACCTCATAATGAATTATTTGTATTACTGATCATATTGCAACTGCAGTCTTTTCCCCTTTCTTTCTCGTGCCTAGTCGAACAATTAGGTATATCGTCGGCGAACCTTGAACTGTGTAGGATATTGTATATGGGCGGCAAACCTTGAATTAAGTAGGATACCCTAAGAACTTCCAGAGGAGAACATCCTTAGCTGAAACTAGCTTTCTGGAGTGGGTGCTCACACTAAGTATGTGATCAATGCATGTAATATCCATTACGGCATAATGTTCGGTGGTCGGATTCATACGCGTTCGTCTTTTTTGATGTGCCCACCTTTTAATCTGGAAAACTTTAAGCCGCTGGTCGATGTAAACTTCCTTTAAGTTCATCATTTCTCGTTTCCAAAATGATTTAGTTGATATATGAGATAATACAATTGTTTATATAAATAAAGTTTACACAAACTGCCTAGTGACTGGCTATTTACGAAAGTCGCCTACCTTTTCAGGTGCTGCATATTTGATCACCTGCGTTACCTAATTTTATACTTCAAAATTTCAAGTCACTTTGGCCCTAAAGATAGACTGTTGAGCATCTGTAACAGGAAAGAGTGACTCGTTCACTCTCACTGATGTTTGTGTACACTTGAAATCACCTGCCTAGTGACGCGCATGCAACAACTTTTATTGGAAGTCTGAATGTATAGGTGGCTTTTATTAATTTCTCTGTTTACTTGACATGGTT
The DNA here is from genome assembly GCA_036023115.1 of Brasenia schreberi. Taxonomy (NCBI): domain Eukaryota; kingdom Viridiplantae; phylum Streptophyta; class Magnoliopsida; order Nymphaeales; family Cabombaceae; genus Brasenia; species Brasenia schreberi. Next base: position 102,543 of record JAYKKT010000092.1, on the reverse strand, counting down.
ATTTTTAGTGATGGATATCGTAATTTTTGCTCCTACATTCTTCATCTTTGGGCTTAACCTTACTTTACAATCTAGACCTTTTTTGTTCACTAATCACTTTTGGTAACCTATCAAGTAATTTACGTTCTCTTTTGTGCCTTAACTTGAACTGCCTCTGTACCCTTCAGTTTAGTAGCATATCATTTAGGAATAGCCTATTCATCACACATTCTGATCAAGTAAAAGCTGTGGGTTTTTTGCAAATCACTGCTCTTAAACGGCAAGGTACTATCTAAACACCGGAAGCCCTTTTCCTCATTTAATCAAAGTTATTGGTAACTTGTACTATTTACACCATTTGGCTCTACCCATGCATTGTGTGCCAATTGAAGGAAGACTTCTCTGGGAGGGAAACCTCATTGGCCCCATTCGGGCTCTGCAGCTTCTTAGGGATATCCATGACTCTTTTTCTGGGTTTCTTCAAGTACCTAACTTCCATTTCTTTTCTCATTGTGTCATTTCATCTTCTACCTTTCATGATTTTTTTCATTGTCCATTGTCAGCTCCAGAATTCTAGAACTGATGTACAGAAGCTTCACAAAGATATGATCATGACAAATGGATATGTTGCACTTGTGGTTGATAGGTCCTCTTCTATGTGAGGCGGAAACAATAACATAATAGCTGGCATTGCAGTTATTTGCCCAGTTTCTTCTAACTATTTTCACTTTTCCCTCTTCTGAAGAACAGGATTTTAGTTGGTTGTTGAATGATTTGACTCAATTCTGTACTTTTATTAAAAGTGTTGTCCCCCTTTAGGGTCATTGAGCTCACTTGCCAACACCGTCTTTTTCACTTCCCTAGGATCTGGATTGATAAAGAATTGTTCCATGATTTTAGATTCGCCTGTTAGCTAGAGACCTCTCTTGTTTCCTTCATCTAATGTGATTGCTAATTTATTTGATAAAGAATTTGTGATTGATAAAAGTATTTGTGTTTTCCCTTGATAAAGAATTGTTCCATGATTGATAAAGAATTGTTCCATGATTGATAAAAGTATTTGTGTTTTCCCTTTCCTAATGTGATTGCTAATTTATTTGCATGATTTGCAATCTTAATGTTTTGAACTTGGTACTTGGTTCTTATCCTGATAGAGAGTGTGGAGGAGATATAATATGATAAGAAAGGTTGCTACAGAACTTCGGGACCAATGGGACATCCAAGTTAGTCAAGATGTAGACTTGAGAAGCCGTGCATGGGTTTCCAACACATTGCTGAGGCCTTTCTTATTTTTTATTACTTATTCCTCAACCCTGTACAAGAAACCACAAATTATGGATGAAAAGTCCATGTTGAAATGCTTCGAGATTCTCTTGAAGAGTATTAATTCAACAGGTATTTTGTTACATTGCTGATGTTTGATAGCTGAGCTTGATGAAACTTCTATTCTACATTATCTCATCATAAAGATATGAATTTCTGTCATCTTCTTCTTATGATTTTCTCTCTGTTATACATCCAATTATTTATGTTTGTATTTGGTACTAAGAGTTGCAGTTTGCTTTCTTCATATTGAGTTTCTTCTGAAATGCATACTAACAAATGATTTCATTTATATCAAGTAAATGGAAAATGTTTCTCGATGAAAAAAGATGTTTTAATCAATATTATATATATATATATATATATCTGTGTGTGTGAATGTCTCAGTTGTCACATTCTTTTTGCATTCTTATTTCTGCTCATAACAATGGTCACTAATACATCTCTCATTGTGATACTAACAGCACATTCATGCTTGTGACCTGTAAAATAACTTTCCATAGCTGAAAAGTGGACATTCCTTTTTTCTCCTATTGATCTGGACTTAGAGAACATGTACGATACAATAATAAAATATTGTTAGTGCCTCATACTACGGCCATTCATTTCACCATCCCCTCTTCGGAAAAGATTTCTTTAATTTTTTCGTCTGTTACATTTTGTTTCACATACCTTGCATTCTTAATTCTTATATGGGAAAGCAATCTTTTTAATTTTTGCTCCTTGCCAGGGAACTCTGCAGACAAGATACATTTTTATCTTGTGTCCAAGTTGCCTTGAAATATCTTTTTTTGGAACAAACTTGGAAGACCATGCAATTGACAGATGAATCCATATTTTTGTACTTTTCTCCAGGTTTAGTGAGCAGTATTTATGGTCTAAGTAATAAGACTACTAAATATGATTCAGGATGAAATAGTGTAAATACATGTATTTGTTACTTGCATGTATATATGTACGTAGACATCCACAGATTCTATGCACATATGCGTGTATGGATATGAGTAGGTTGCTGGGTTCCTCAATAAGTAGTTCAGGTTTCACTTGCATACACATATGCATATGCTTCTCGCATAATCCGAAGTGTAAAAACTGGGGATTAGAGTGGTCAAGTAGTTGATTTCTTTAAAAAACTGCATGATATTAAGATCATGAGGTGAACTTAAGCCTGAGGGAGGTATGGAACAAGTAGGCTGCAAGGGTGCAACTGCACCATAAAGTAAAAGCTTTTCGATGCACTAGCACTACTCAAGTATTAGAGAAGCCACCGCGTCTTGAATTTGAGTACCAGAAGGAGGACCTCAGAAAAAAGACTACTACACCAGAGTGAGAGCCAGGAAAGATGGAAAAGGCAACCAAGTACCAGTTGCTGAGGTCAGAGTGAGCCTGCTTAGACAGCGCTGCTTAAGATGGAGGATGCAAAATATTCTAGGTTGGGGATTTGTGTTGCTTAAAAGAACATGACTTTATGTCATTGAAGCGCCATAGGTCCTTTTGTTATACTGGTTAAGGCTTCTAAATGGCACTAATGTGGTCTACACGCAAAGATCTGAGCTATTCAAAAGAATGACGGGGATCAAAGATTCTAAAGTTCAAATGCACCATATACATGGGAGATACTTGAATTTCTATTCAAGGAGTTCATGGTACATAATTTTGTCAACATATCATTTGAAACTGGTCCTGTTCTCTTTAGTTTGTCAAAAGTATTATTCTTTGTGAGTAGATGATACCTATGGGCAAATAACTTTGTTATTCTCTGAATGTCGTAAAACACTTCCCTCTTCTGGCGCCTACAATAGGTCTTAGAGTTAGTAATTTTACTCATAGCTGACTTATTTTAAGGGAAGGTTAATGGAAGCTTGAGTTAGTTTTCCTTGGTAGTTGTGTCTGATGTTTGTGTACTGTTCTGAGCTGTTTCCTGTGGCTTTTAAGAAACAGAAGTACTTAAGCTTTCTGTTTCAAGTTCTGTATTCTATAGCTTTTCCTGATTTATTGGTTTCCTTAGATTTTTTTAATGCAACTTTGGTTAAATATTTTATGGAGGGCATTGTTGCCATATCAAATTATCTGTTTCCTGGTAGTAGTATCTGGTACGACCAGGATAATTGTTCTCCATGTTGTGAAAAAAGATGATACTTTGTACATTTTCAAACTAGTCATGTGATTTTTTGGAGAAACAAATTTCCTTTTCTTTCCTCTAACAAGTTCTTGCTTCATTGTAGATTCTGAGTTGAACTTCTGTGCCCTTGCCCTGGGTACCTCGGAAGAAAAGGCTACATGGTATTATCAATCTCGCAAGTTGATTTCAATTTGTTCAACAGTGCTCTCAAAGTGGGATTACACACCCAAGCAATGCAAAGATACAAATCTTCTTACCACAATAAGCATGCGGCTGATGATTGCACTAACTGATATTAAAGTATGGAAGAATATACATGGTATAGATGCTAGTGATGGAGCAATTGCAACTAGGACGCTTGTTGGATATGTATCAAATAAAAGAAGTGGACTTTATTGTTGCATAAGGTGTCATATCATGAAATTACCCCCTTCAATGAAAAAGCAGTATACCAAAACAGTACAGACTGACAACCCGTTTATGGTTATTGCTAGTGCAATTACTTTAGCGTTAAGGCCTTTCCAAGTCTATCGACCTGAATTAGATGTTAGTAGTTTGCTTCTTCATCAGTTGAACACCAATGAGAAGTTCCTCTTACAAATAAAGGAAGCTGCTGTGCAGTTCTGCGTCTTTCTACTTACAATTCCTTGGTTGAAGGAGAGGATACCTGGAGTACTCCTACCTGCACTGAAACACTTCTCCGTTTTGTTTCCCTGTCTGAAGGTTCTATTGGTAAGAATAGAGAAATTATGGCTTCTGAGTTTAGTTTTTTTATTTATTTGTTTGAATCATGAATCGATCTCCTGCAATTTAGGCAAGAACATCTATGTGTTTGTCCTCTGTTTCAAAACCAAAGTCCTGTTGTGCATAACAAAGTAAATTTTAAAAGGTTGACATGTTGGTCCTGTTCAATATTGGATAATTTTATATACTAAAAGAATAATGCAACAATGAAGCGTGAATCATTTCCCTGTAAATTCATTCCCTTGAGCACTTTGGGCACTGTGGTACAAAATCTACCTTCATTTGGCCTTGCATTGTTTATGTGTGCATGTTCCAGTTTTTCCTGGTTTAACTGTGTCAATTTTATTTTGAGTGCCCAGCTTTGTTGTTTAGACAGATAAAACTCTTGTGTTTTATATGAACTGTTGATTGAAATAGTGGCATGGTTAAGCATTTATCCTGTATTTACTAGCTCATGGTTAAAACAGTTTCCACAAGATGCATCCTTTTGGGGACATTTTATAATGCAGGCTCTTCAGGAAAGTGATACCTTCATTCATCAAACAAAACACCAAATTGGTGTCAAGAGAATGATACCACATTCATGTTATGTTATATGAGCGAATATTTAATACTTTCTAGATCTCACTTATTTTGTGCTTTTGTTATCTGAACATCAGTGTCAGTATTAGCCATTCTTTTGCTTCTTTATTTCTCGTTGTTTCAAGTCTTGTTTGTATGAAAGTCTGCCGAGCAACCATGTATGAATGGTTAAAATTACTTGATGGTTTGATCTGCAAATGACAAATTTGGCAATGTTTGTCTACCTTTATGAGCTCTTAGGAATGTATCTTGCTGGTTTCGTGACTAACCAAGCGATCGCAGGTGGTGGCAGATATCCAAGGATGATATATTTACTCAGATGACAAATTTAGACAAGAAAGAAGTGCCTGACTCTGGCCATGTCATGATTCCAAGCCCTGCTTGGGCTTTAGGGAACATTATGAGCTTAGTAACGGAGGATGATACTGAACTGAATGGTCCTGGAAGGTTCATGGAAGGCCTAGATTATGAGGCGTACCTTCGTGCTGTTTGCTGCATTTCCGTGTTCTTGTTGCCTTGCCTAAGAATGATTAGGGATGTAAAGAAGGTTGAGAAAGACAGCATATTTGTTGAAACTTCCCCAGAAGAAATTCAGTCTACTGTCTTGAAAAAGGACTCTTTTGAACATTTATGTGTTTCATTTATAGACCTTATGAGGCCTGCTCAACAACAGTGGCACCTTATGAGACTTCTCACTTCCATTAAGAAGAGTGATGTGACTATCCAGGAGAATGCTTCTGCAGCTCAGAGCTCCTATCATTCATCAAGCAAGTTGGAACTACTTGATATAGTATATTTTTATTCGGACATGCTAAGAATTTACTCACTGTTGAATGTTGTCAATGGATCCTTGCCCATACTTAATGTGCTAGCATTCACTCCTGGATTCCTTCTTGATCTTTGGCAAGAACTGGAAACTTCTTTGATGTTTCGTGACAGCAATGTTTCTTTGCCAGATAAACCACTTGATGGGATTAGAGAGCACACAAACCCTGTGACAGGATCTTTAGAGGACACTGAAAGAAGGTCCGTGAAGGATTCAGGGAATAAGTGGGTTAATGTCCTACACAAGTTTGCTGCAAAAACAATATCTGACATGGATTCGAACATTTTGGGTGGAGGTTCTCTTGGTTTTGAAACTTCTGGCTTTGATACTGAACAGTATACAGATAAGTGGGATGTCGAATCTTTGAGGAGAGGTCCCCAAGGAATCCCAAAAGGTGCATCCTGTATGCTGTATCTGTTTTGTACTACATATGCACATCTGCTGTTAGTTCTGGATGATATAGAGTTCTATGAGAAACAGGTGCACCTTGAAATCTTGAACTTCCATGATATTCCATCTTCATAGTGCTTCCATCAATGGATTACTTCATTGTCTTGCTTTTATTCTCCTATATTTCTTTCTGAGATTTTGCTTGTAATGTATTGATAGGTTCCTTTTTCTCTTGAACAACAACGAAGGATTTCAGCAATGCTTAATACTGCAGTTTATAATGGTTTTATCTGTAGCAGTGGACAAAATGACAAGATAGTGATAGATGCAGCTGTCAGGTGCCTTCATTTGTTGTATGAAAGAGATTGCAGGCGCAGATTCTGTCCTCTTTCTTTGTGGACTTCCCCAGCTAGAAAAAACAGGCCTCCAATTGCTGCAGCTGCACGAGCTCATGAAGCTTTGTCCAACTCAGTGAGATCTGGGGATGCTCTGATGGGCCAAACCATGGGTTCTGTCATTAACACTATCCCACATGTATTTCCTTTCGAAGAGAGGTAATTTTTTCTCACATGATGTTAGAACTCAAACATTGACCATTATTCTATGTAGCACTGTAACATTGATCAAGTTGGTGGCAATATGCGTCCATACCAAAATCAATACCAAACTGAGCCTTTTTCCACATTAAGTGAGGTCAAACTACATGAGTTCTTGGTTGTCATTGTGCTTGGCCCAGTGCCAGAGTTAAAAGATTTTTTCCAACATTTTAAGGTCTTCCTACCTCTTTTGAATTATTCACCATCTAAGTTCTCACACCTTCTATGGAACCTTATCTAGTTGCCTCTCCAAAAGTCTAGATTGCATCATTTTATCTTTTGTTGGTATCACACCAATGTTTTTCTACTAACCTCATTATTGTTCTATGTCTGTCTATATCTACCTCAGGCTTTTTGCATAGTATGATTTGAACAACCATGAAAATGAGGGAAAATATTTTAAGATGATTTGGACATGTAGAAAGACGACTAAAGGACGCTCCCGTAAGAAATATAAAAAACTAGATTGTGAAAATGTTAAAAGAAGAAGAGGACGACCACAAAAGTGTTAGAAAGAAACAATAAAGAATGATATATTGAGTTAACTGCTAGCATGACACATGATAGGGCTCTGTGAAAACAAAGAATCCATGTAGCCGACCCCATCTAGTATGGGAAAAGGCTTAGTTGTTGTTGTATGAATTGAACAACCGCATAGTTCTAGTAGGCCTGTTGAATTATATGTTTTTAAAATGTCATAGTTAGCATATTCTTTGCATATCTAAGTTGTTGCTAGACAGCATAAAGTCAGAAGGAACAATATTTGTTGTTAACCATGTTATCAGGCATGGTTTTGCAATCTGATAATTATATTTTATGTTCTTTGAAAACATCACTAGGATTAGGCAACATCCAAACTTTCTCAATCACAGAGTTATCTTGTTGTGCCGTTCATCTTTCTTGATGACAAGTACTTGTTGCCCGATGAACCTGCTGCTTGCTTTTGTGCTGAGGAAGTTCTTTATTCCATTAAATGATCTCGCAGGGTTCAGATGTTCCGTGAATTTATCAAATCAGACAAGGACTCTCAAAGAATGGCTGGAGAAATAGCTGGACCAGGTCCAGGGTCAGTGGAAATTGCTGTACGCCGGGATCATATAGTTGAAGATGGATTCAGGCAGCTCAATTCCCTTGGACCAAGGTTGAAATCATGCATTAATGTGTCATTTGTGAATGAGTTTGGTCTTCCTGAAGCTGGCCTTGACTATGGTGGCCTATTTAAAGAATTTTTAACTGATATAGCAAAAACTGCCTTCAACCCTGAGTAAGTTTACTCTGTTCTTTTTCCCGTATATCTTCTTAATCATTTATTCTGCTTCAATGGTTAATCTTCAACTACAACAGGTATGGCTTATTCTGTCAAACTTCAACATCTGAGAGGCTACTGATACCCCATCCAGTTGCTGGCATGTTAGATAAGAATGTTCATATGATTGAATTTCTGGGAAGACTTGTTGGGAAAGCTCTTTATGAAGGAATACTACTTGATTATTCTTTTTCACTTGTGTTTATCCAAAAGCTTTTGGGGCGTTATAGCTTCATTGATGAACTGTCTGGACTTGATCCAGAGATTTACAGGAATCTGATGTATGTAAAGGTAAATCACATTGGTTCCAAATTTCCATGTCTGAATTTTATTATAATGTTTTAACCTAACTCTAAACACCGCCCATGTAAGGGATCACCCTTGCATGGCCGGTCCCAAGCCCAGATAAAGGAGGAGGGTTGCATTAGGATTCTGACAGCCAGCGTAAAACTTTGTCGGACATACCATGAATTCTACAAAAAACAAAGAATCCATGTAGCTGACCCCATCTAGTATGGGAAAAGGCTTAGTTGTAGTAGTTTTAACCTGACTCTAAACCAATTGTAGTAATGCAAGAGTACTCAGCCCTGAAATTATAGTAATGTAAGGGTAGTGAAGCAATTGTGTCTTTCTTTCTTAAGTCAAAGAAAATGCCAAAGAAAGATTCAAACGGTTACAAAGTACAAACCGTATATCAATAATCTCAAGTTAAAAGGAACTGTAACTTTGTGGACTTTTTTATAACACCATATAGGTCCAGTATTAAGTGTCCAGGCTCAATATTGTTAAGTTTCATCTAAAGCATTCACTATTATTGAATTCAGATAGAAATATGGACATATATATGTTTCTACCAAGTAAAGGTAAAAATTGAAATGCGTGATGATAATTTCATAGTTGTATAGTGTCTTTCCAGTTAAACTTCATTCTTCAAGTTGCTTTCTATTTTAAACCCCCTAGTTTCTTTTAAGGTACTTCTGAGAATGATTTAATTACAATATCTAAAAGACAGAATTTTGAGTCTTCATCTATTATGAAGCTGGGTATGTACATGAACTCTCACATGCATGTGCACTCATATACACACGTCTGCTGTATTTTATTATGTAAGGAAACATGCTCAGATAGGCATAGATACTTGATCTTACCGTGTGGAAACAGATGAATGTATGCATGGCTAAGGTGCGTGTTCGCATGGATTCATGTGTATGAGGGTATGGTCTTTATGCTGTTACTTGTATATTCTTCTATTATTATGTCTCAGGTTACTGATGTAACATTTGTTTTGACCTTTTGCTGCACTACACTAAGGGACTCAGTTTCTTGTCTGGGTCGACTTGGAAGACCAGGTTGTCCTACCTGCATATATAATGACAAAAAAGACGTTTCCATTGTTTTAATCTGCATGCCAAAAGTAATACAACATATTATTTCTCTCTTATTCATTTTCCTCAAAACTCTCTGCCCTGATATGTGGAATGCAGCATTATGAAGGTGATGTCAGAGAACTGTCTTTAGATTTTACTGTTACGGAGGAGTCATTTGGAAAACGTGTGGTCGTTGAGCTTAAACCTGGTGGTGCCAACCTGATTGTTACAAATGAGAACAAGTTGCAGTATGTTCACGCAATTGCAGATTATAAACTTAACCGACAGGTGATCTATGTTTACTGTATTTCTGCACTAGTGTAATTGTTATTTTGCTGTTATTTTATCACATTTCATCAAATTATTTAAGCATCTTACTTTCTTTTTTGCAGATATTTCCCTTAGCAAATGCATTTTATAGAGGTCTGGTCGATCTTATATCACCTTCTTGGCTGACATTATTTAATGCAAGTGAGTTCAACCAGGTATGGACATAATGCCAAGGCTTTCTGATATAGTTTTCATGAATGTTCTGTCTTACGCTGTTAGTTGTACTGAGGACCTATAAGATCATCTTGCTGATGCTGTGACCCCGGGTGCACCCATTCTGTTGTGAACAATGCAAATCAATTTCTATGGGATTTTTTTTAACATTCCCATTGTGAATTTGTTTCTGTTTGAATTACTTGGCAAGGTTCCTGCTTTGTAACTGAATTCCTCATTGATTTCTATGGACAAGGTTGCAAGTGAGCCGAGCTACTTGAGATAGACTCAGCAGTTACTTGAACTCAACTCAGTACTGTCGAGCTCGCGACTGAGTTTGAACTCGCTTGTACTCGAATCGAATAGCTCGCAATGTTAATTGAGCTTCTATATACATACATAAGACATACATGGGCCTATGTCAAGTTGTGTATCATGTAAAGCGAAAAAAATCAAAGGGAGGCAGGCCTTATACGTGGAGCAGTTTAGTTCAAGGGGTCTTTGTACCTTTCCAAGGCTGAGCTGTCAATAATTCATGTGAGGTGCTTTAACTCACATATGGTACCGTTGGACTGTGTCTGTGGCTGTCTTGTGCCTTTTAGGTACTGCCACTTAACTGTACCTTTTAGGTAATGAGCTCTCAATCTGGCTTTAACATCAATCAAGCCTAACTCGAGCCTGCATATCAAAGCTCGAACAAACTCGAGCTGAAGCTTGAGTTTGAGCTGACAATTTCTTAGACGAGCTGAGCTTGAGCCTACTTATACTTCCTGGAAAAGAATACCTTTTTTAGGTAATGAGCTGTGCCCAGCTTGATTAGACTCCTAATTTTGGGATGCTTCCTGGAAAAGTATACCTTTTCTCTCTCTTATCCCATTTTAAACGTGAAATGATAATGAATGCTGCTTTTTGTTGAAGAATGTGTTTATTTAGTGTTTTTAGAAATTCAATAGATTTTAGGTATTATTGTAATTAGATTTTAAAAGTATTAAAAGAGGTAGAGGATGAAAACAAAAGTGTTGGAAAGAAACAATAAAGAATGGTCTAGCTTATTGTGAGTTATTTGCTAACATGGCACATGATAGGGCTATGTGGAAACAAAGAATCCATCTAGCCGACCCCGTCTAGTATGGGAAAAGGCTTAGTTGTTATTGTTATTAGGTATTATTGTAATAGTCCTTATGACTAAGGGCAGTGTGGTCATTTTATGTTTAACACTCCACTATATAAGGATTGATCCAACTTTTAATACGTTTAGGGCAATACGTAATAGAAGAGAGAGAAGGGGGGGGGGGGCTCCGGTGGAGGGCCAACCCTCCGTTCTCCTCCTTTCATCTTCTCCCTCTCGTATTCTTCTTCTTGTTGCAGGCTGCCTTCGATTTTCAACATGGTATCAAAGCCTTCGATCGTTGAGAGCAAGAATAGCAGTTGCAGTGCAATATAAGCCTTGGCTGCTAAGTCAAGGAACATGTCCCTTCAACGGAGTGTTGTGATCAATGAAAGACCTCTACTGAAGGACAAGAGGTCTGCCACTATTATGGAGTAGTGGAAAACCTCGTTAGTTGATTGCAACGTGCAATAGAGAGCCGAATTGTTATGGTTGCTGGGTGGTTGAAGAGCCTAACAGGTCATGGTTGTTGTCTCATGGTGGAGCACAACATCATCATTGATGTTTTATAGAAGCCAGAAAAATGGAAAATTGTTCGTTTGTTGTTGAGGAAGGAGAGAACAACATTGTGGTAAGATGTTACTATGGCAGAGATGTGCCATGTGGTAAGATGTCGTTGCTATGTGACTAAGTTGCTGAGAGGAGCAGCCAATCTTGTTGCTAATAGAAGAACAGAACCCAAAGGATAGCTGATATTATTGCGTCTTGTGCAAATCAGGTTGCAAGAGTGCATACATGTCGATGACCATGGAGGAAGAAAGAAGGTTGTCGATATTGTGTTGCGGCAAGAAAGATTGTCGAAAAGTTGTGGGTGCAGTAAAGAGATCAGTTATTGTCTTGACGAGGTGCAAAACAACACATTACATCATATGTTGATGTTACTGCATATGGCGTTGCTGGTAGATGAAGAGCAACGTGAAACCTGCATGCCAAGTGTTTGATGAAATGCCCAAGAGGGATGTTAACTCTACACGACAACTGTTTCATGAAATGCATATGAGAGATAGAGTGTCTTTGAATACAATGATTGGCGGTTTTATCAAGAGAACGATTCAATGAAGCAGTTGGCCTCTTTCACAAGATGCAGGAGAATTTGAGTCCGAATGAGGTAACGATATTGGGTATGATTAGTGCTTGTGCACAAGTAGGAGCATTGAATGTGGGTCGAGCAAGTCGGTTGGAGAAGCGATTCTTTGTACTTTTAATCACATGGAGGCAGAGTTGTCTGGAGGAGCAGACATTGGATTCAAATGGTCAGCCGACAGACAGATGATTTTGCTGCCTAGATTCATCAAACTGGCCCTTTTGCACTTATGTCTACAATTGCAAAGTCTGGATTCACTACAACATTCACATTGATATTTGCTTCAGAAATAGGGGAATGACATTTTTCATTGGTAAGAAGGGTTGCTGAAAGATGAACGACCATGTAGGCTAGTGAAAGATGTAGGCTCATGAAAGATTATTGCAGCCATGAAGGTTGCTGAAAATTACAGTTAGGAGCATTGTTGAAGTAATTTTGCAACCATTAAGGTTACTAGAAGTTTGCATAAGGTTGTTGAAGTGATCTATTATGTAGGCTGAGTAAAATAGTTTTTTACCGCCAGGAACGTTAAAAGTTTGTAGTCAGGAGGATTGTTGAAGAAGAACAATCATGTAGGCTGGTAAAAAGTGAACAACCATGAAGGTTGATGAAAAATGTTGCAGTCATCAAGGTTGTTGAACAATGTTGAAGCCAAGGTTGCTAAAAAAGTATTGCAACCAGGAAGATTATAGGAAAAAGGTAGTGTGCAGCCAGAAAGGCTGAAAATGAAAGTGAGAGAGGTGGTCCAATTCCATCTCCAAAGTCTAACTATTAAAAAGAAGAAAGTGAAAGAGGGGTTGTTGCATCAAGAACAGTCAGCTTACCCAAGTCTATCTTCTATCAAGTTTACTATAGCAGTGTTGCCAAAAGAGGTTTGTAGTGTTGCTGCCCAATCATAGCAGAAGAAACCAGCAGTCTTAGAGAGTCTGTGGCCACATGTGTGTTGGAGTAGGTTTTGTTCACAGTGAGAGTTTGAGTATGCTCTTGAGATGATAAAGCAATTTATGTGTTCTTGCTTTTACCTAGTTGGTTTTGAAAGTTTGGAGTTCGAAGTATCTCACTCCCAACTTGAGAAAGGTGTTTTAAGAATATGCTTATTTAGTATTTTTAGTAATTCCGTAGATTTCATGTATTATTGTAATAGTCCTTATGACTAAGGGTGGTTTGGTCATTTTATATTTAACAGTCCACTGTACAAGGACTGGTTCAGCTTCTAATATGTTTAGGGCAGTATATAATAGAAGAGAGAGAAGGGGGCGGTCCTCCAGTGGAGAGCCAACCCTCCGTTCTCCTCCTTTCATCTTCTCCCTCTTGTGTTCTTCCTCTCGTTGCATGCTGCCTCCGATTTCCAACACTTCTATTTCTCGTATTCTTGGTAATTAGGCTGTCCCCATTCTTAGCACACATGTAGCATTGACAAATGTTTTTCCTTGCCCTCTTCTGCTTTTCTGTGTCTTGTTAGATATGGCTTTCATCTTTCGGTTTACTATTACCTTTTTGCTGTTTATTCAGTATGCTGATTTTAGTGCCATCTGCAGTTGCTTTCAGGAGGAGGGCATGATTTTGATGTTGATGATTTAAAGAGTAACACACGTTACACTGGTGGCTATTCTGAGGGGAGCCGGACAATAAAGCTCTTTTGGGAGGTGCAGACTTGACTATTTTTCTTCATATCTTTCAGCGAAGTTTGGAATACTATTCTCATTCTATTATTGTGAATATTGGAGCTGATAAAGAATTTCTGGATCAAATGAGCTAGCGAAAAATGCAGTGGGATCTTGTGGGAATATGATGGATATAATTGAATAGTTTGTTCCTCTGATTCTACTGCTGCACACCTTTCACAAGGACTGTCAACAACTTGATTTAGTTGCCTTCATTTGCTGAAAAGATCATAGAATGTGTGTGTGTATATATATACACACACAACAGTTTAGCTATTTAGCAAATGAATTCAGAAAAGTTTTCCTCAAATATTGTCCTTAACAATCTAAAACAAAGAATCCATGTAACCGACCCCATCTAGTATGGGAAAAGGTTTAGTTGTAGTTTGTCCTTAACAATCTGACAATATACATATATATATATATGTGTGTGTGTGTGTGTGTGTGTGTGTGTGTGTGTGTGTGTGTGTGTAGTTTGGGCCCTTTCTTGTCTCCAAAAGCGAACTATAGGTAGAAGCTAATGGGGGACATCAATTTGTCATCCTTGTTTCAAAATTGCTTCAGTATCCTCAAAAGCCTAGTCTCCTCTACTTTCCAGCCCTTAAAATTCCTAGAAGTGATCGAGGATCACCTTTCCTAGAAGTAATCAAGTACCACCTTTTCTTCCAGCAAGCTTTAAGATGCCAGTGGCGTCAAAATACAGTTCTAAGGATCAAGGGAAACTCTGTCCAGCTATCTATGGTCCATAAATTGATAGAGCTCCCTGCCTGACCTGACTATGTAATTCATAAGTTCTTCAAAGAACCTCTCGTCCTGCTGTTTTGATTCCAGGACCTGGATTTGGTGACGTTCAGCTAAATAAAGCTTTTTCCATTAAATTTTATAAATATTTGAAATTTATTTGCTCAGTTCTGCACAGTATCAAGATTTATTTTGCAAAGTTACGATTCCTAATTTTGTTGTAATTATGATTACATAGTTCTTTATTGATCAGTGTATATACTTTTTAACAGATGAATTTTTGTTGAATAAATTACCTGTGGAACTTTCAGGTTGTCAAAGGTTTTGAGGCTAAAGAACGTTGTATGTTGCTGAAGTTTGTGACAAGTTGTTCCCGAGCTCCTTTACTAGGCTTCAAGCACCTGCAACCGTCCTTCACCATTCACAAGGTACATGTTTGTCTTCTTGGTCTCTGATATTAGTGCTTCACAATATATTGTTCTTTTTTATCTTCCTATAGCATAAGCAACATCCAGATTATTGGAAATTTATTTTCTTTCTGAATAGCATGCCATGCTGGTCTGTGTGTGTGTGCGCGCATGACTGCTATGCTGCTACATAGGTGCAAGTCCTGAGAGTGGCATCTTCCTGTAAAAGGAAGAAGAGAAATTTATGGCCATTTGCTGTTCGCCATCCTATACATATAGGAGAGCCATCTATGTTGTATCTGTTCACCTATGCACGCCCATCTACCTGTTCACAGCTGTTCATATTTGATTTGCCTAGAAACCGGTTCTATGTTTTCATCCCCTGACATGTTATATTTTCCTTTCTTTCTTTTTTGCATTGGAGAACAAGATGTTAATACACTATAGTAGGACTTCAGACTTGTAAATTTGTAAGGAAACCATTTTACGTGTTCTGGTGCAGTAGATTTTGAGGAATCACTAGTTTGTAAACAGTTTGTTCAAGATGATTGCCAGCTGATTTTGTTCTGATTATGCATAATGGAACCAGATTCCCTTCCTCACGCATGTTTCCAATGTTTGATCTCCTACGTGGTTTGTGTGGATGTATATTTTGGATCATTAGCTAGTACATTTGTTCGTATGCTGGTTATCTTAATCCATATATATCAGTGGACTTTAAGACTTTAAGTTATGCTGGACGTGTTCAGGTGGCATGTGATGTTCCTATATGGGCTGTCATTGGTGGACAAGATGTGGATCGTCTACCTTCTGCATCCACCTGTTATAACACACTGAAGGTGTCTAACAAGCTCTCTTTTCTCTTTGTTCTTCCACCTTTTGTCTTTAACCTATCTGTATAGCCTTAATTCAGTTCTTTGTCAGTTGTTTGTCTTCTAAATTCAACATATTGCATGTGATAATGATTAGTTTCATTGATTCATAATGACCTCTCCAGCTTCCGACCTACAAACGGCAGAGCACTTTAAGGAACAAGCTTCTTTGTGCAATCAGTTCTAATGCAGGATTTGAACTCTCTTAGTGAAGGCATTTCTGATATTTTGCCAAAAGAAACTTAAATATTGAATCTGGGAGCGGAAGAACCAAGAGAGGTCTGTTGAACTCATGCCAACCTCTTCGATGATGGATTAATTCCAAAGTGCAATCTGTTTGTTGATATTCACTCTCATGGTTATTCATATAGTTGCTGTATATACCATGACAACTGCAAGGGTTTGTATGAATGCAGACATAGTTTAGCTAGAGCACAGGAGGGTCTTGCATGGAGAGGGTTAGGCATTATATGGCATTGATCCTTGTGAACTATTTTAAGTTACATTTGGAATCGGACAATTTTTCACATTGGTAATGATATATTTTCTTGTCATAAGCGTGCACCTGCTTCTGAATTGATGTTAACTGGTTTGGACAAGCGCTATCATTTTCACATAGTTTAATCGGTGAAATACTATGTTTGATCTACTTGCTTGAAAAGAACTCAGTGATCAATATAATTTTGCGTCTTGTTTGCTGCTCTAGTTATTCTAGTTTTCGAGCAATTATTGCTTGGTTCCCAGAAAAAGACGGTTTCTTAAAAATTCAATTATCCTAAAATTTCAAGTGTTTTGATGAACTTTGGAATGTGGATAAAATGTCTTTTCTATTTGTTTTTGGAATTATGAGGGAGAGACACATCTTTCTTATGATGAATTTCTAGTGTGTGTGTGTGTCTGCAAACGTGCATCATATGTAGAGATGTCTGACACATGGGCGACCATAGCAGTGATAAGCTGCAGTTAAATCAAGACATCTTTCTTACATATATCAAACGAAAGGCAATGGTTTATGTTTGACCTTGCCACTTGCAATATTATGCTCAAAATAAAGCCTTTTCTAAAAATTCAGAAGAAAGATTTACCCGGCTGTTGTAGGAGTTGGTCCTACCCGGACCCAGGTAAGAGGGGGAAAAAGACATCAAATACATTATGCCTGTGCTCGGGTTCCTCGTCCAGCCATCTCGATGTGGAATTCCTAGTTCCACCCCATCAAGAATGAGGGATGGTAATTGTGGTAGATGGCATTAGTGGTAAAAGTGGTGGCCATGGTGATGGCAGCTGCAGAGAGAGGGTGGTATTGATTGCAATAGTGGATGGTGGTGTGGGGTTGCAAATATGGCCATTAACCATATGAAAAAATAAAGTGTAGCAGTAACGGTGTCTTCTGTCCCAAATAACAATCAAACATCTCTATATTACCGCTAGATGTTAGCACAGTCCAATATGTTCCTATATTAACTCCTATATAAGGTATTCAACGGTCAAAAACTATTCTAAACTTTAGGAAAATTGAAGTTTAAACTTGAGAAGGAAGCCCAGGGGCATATTTCCCTGTTTAGAGGTTTGGCTCTCTGAAAAGGTTAGGAGTTCGATAATCAAATGTGCATCTAGTAAATGATCTGCCCATTCCTGGCTTCCTTCCCAGAAAAAAGAACGGAAAGGAACTTATTGAATTGCTCCGATGTCTCGTAGAACAATACCTAAATAAAGAGTTCTGGCCTCTTTTTGTTTTTATAAGGAGTAGAAAGAGTTCTGTTTTAATTGGAACGGTATCGTCATCCATATACCTGCTTTCGTAAAGTGATGATAGTGGCTGCAGGTAGATAGTGGCAGTGGTTGTGAATGTGGTTCCGGTGACATTGGTTGTGGTGGTGGTGGAGCATGGTAGCAATAGGTGGTGATGGCCGCGACTAGTTGTTCATGAATAGAATAAGAAGGGGTCACCTTCACCTTTGGTTTTTTAACACAGTGAGAGGCAGAAGTCTAACACACACACACATGCATTACCTGAGAGTCAAACTCACCACCTGCAAGGTGGGAGTTAGAGAGCCCTGCTAAATGAGCTAACGCTCTGTGACCTTCACCCATCTTTTTTTATTTGCCTGAAATACCTTAACAAATTGTTGTTTTAAAATGAATAAAAACAATTCTTCCAAACAACAAAATAGTCCCTTTGTCCTTAACCAAGTTCTCATAATAGGTCAAGTTAGCTAGAGCATGCAACACAAGAACTTCCTAAGAGGGTGCTCGTACCAACATTATTCTTCGATCGTCCTCATATTATTTTTTTCTAAGCATGCTCAACTTCAAAGTTCCGATGGAATCCAATCTATTAGTTTTCCACAAAATTAAAAAAATAAATAATTGGGTCACATCAAATCCATTTCTTGAGAGATGAAGAAGTGGAGGCAGGCTGCTCTCATGCCCAAACACTTAAAAGGACCAATCTGGAGTATATAATTGCTACTGAACTACTTTTGCGGTTCATGAATACTTCAACATAATTGAAGCAAATTATGTGGTTCATCAGCAAATTGGGTCACATCAAATCCATTTCTTGACAGTTCCCAATCCCAGTATGAACACGTCAGGTGGAGCTTTCAATAAAAGAGAAGAAGCAATTGTACATGAATTCGGGGTCAAAGCCATATGCACACCCCAGGTATTGAACTCACGACCTTCAACTTGTGAGTTGACCCCCTAGCTGATGAGCTATTGCTCTGTTTGCTGTAAAAGCAATTTTAGAAGAAACTTGAGTGGAGCAATCCAAAACGATCGTGGGTCCAGGGTCTCAGTCAACATACTGTTGGATTGCTACTACTTGTTTGTGGCTGGTATAGTTTGTCATTTAAGATGATGGGTGAGCTTCTAGTGAGCCGATGTGTGAGCTAGGTGAAATGAACATGAGCACGCTTGTTAAACTTAGAAGGTTCACATTTTTATATGATTCTCAATTAAAAAAAATCTTCAGAATTTGAGTTAGATATAAGCTTTTTAAACCAATCTATTAAGAAGAAAAAAAGGTCTTGACCCATTGGATCTCCATGACCTATACGAACCCAGACATATTCAGTTAAAATTAGCTCAATATTAACACTGCACCTTTGATTCAGCTTGGTTTGGGTGGCTCATTTTTTTCACTTGTATAAATATGGTGTGTGTGTGTGTGCGTATGCACGACTAAAGGAATGCTAATGCAAAACAGGTAACTTCTATGTTTAAATGGGTATGTTTCAACGCTACAATAAAAGCGTTAAAAAAGTATAATTTCCATGTACGTTACGAGTAATTCTATTTTAAATAAAAAGTATGTATTTCAATTAAAGTCTTAACTTTGAGAACCAATTGAGCTCGACTAAGTTGTCTCCCGTTTGGTTTGTGCTTCACTAGGGTTCAATGAGCTAACAATCTGAACATGAAAACCATCTTAAGTTGGTCAACTGAACACGAACAAATCCCTGTTCGGGTCGTACCCGGGCTTTATAGGCCCTGAAACCCTTAAAATCATATTCGGGTTGAATGCCTAAGATCCATTCCCCAAACTTCGGGCCACAACCAGAAGTAGGCTTGATTGAAATGTGGCTCTCCTTAACTTGTTTGCACATCTCAACTCCACCGTCTAGTGTTCACCAAGAGATATCTGAATACTGGACCTTCATTCTCTTTAATTTCCGCCTACTGTTCATGGCAACCTCATAATATGCTCTCTCTCTCTCTCTCTCTCTCGCACGCGCGCGCACACACACGTTGAACCACACCATGCTGTATTTGATCATGGGCCAAGCCATCAAATGCTGGATCGAACTACACCGATGTGTTTTTTTATTGTTTATTTAGTGTGTCAGAGAGTTTTGTGACATTTAATGCCATATAATTTTGAAAATCAAGATAATGGAAATAAATGGCTTACAGTTGATGAAAAATTTGTTTTGAACTTACCCCAAATTATCATGCTTTAACCACATTTAAAAACATTGCATACGAAATGAACTTCGAATGGGATTGACTAGGTTTTGCAATTATCATATGATTCAGATAAATGAACTTACCATTTACAAAGTGTATCTCACCATCACCTCATGAAGAGTGATGTTGTTGAGTCTTGTGGTGGGGATGCCTTAATGGGAATTTTCAAGTATCTACATATCAATGGTTGGGTGGAGTTCAAATACCCAGAACCGTTTCAGTTTTTTACACCCCCCCCCAATCTCAAAGCTTTTGCTTGGATTATGCAACTGGCATCCAAGTTACAAGAAATTACTGATAACAAAATTTTGGATGATAAGTGTACCCACGCTTGATATCCATTCCATTTTGACATATAGTTAAATTGATTTGTGTACCTATCGCCTTCAAAAAAGAACCAAAAAGTTTCTCTGCCCTGTGTGTTCGTTTCAAATATGCTGGTGCAAAAGATTGAGGCTCTTATTTCTGTATGAGATCTCTCACATTGATGGAATGCTTTTCAGAATGAAACAGCTATTTCTTTAACTCTTTCTCTCTCTCTTGATGGCATGCTTTTGAGAAAGAAACAGCTATTTCCTTAACTCTTTCTCTCTCTCTTGATGGCATGCTTTTAAGAAACAAACAGCTATTTCTTTAACTCTCTCTCTCTCTCTATTTGTGTGTATTTCTCAAAAATATTTGAAAAACATCATAGAAGTTGGAATCGTTTCTTATCTTCAAGAAAATAGAGAAAAATATAATGCTAGTTTAAATATCATATTTAAAATCATAGTTGGCAATTAAATTTAATTATAACATGGATTACAAAAATGATGAGCATTGCTTTGGGGCGTCCTCGCCTAGTGACGTGTTGCAGAGCCCGAATGCAGTAAGAAGTAAGCAATGACCACTACATTTTCGCCCGAATGTAGTGAATCAATTGCCGAGAAGGTTCCCACATCATGGACGGGTGTGGGGTAAAAAAGTTAGTCCCGCTACATTGCCGCCCAAATGTAATGAAAATTTTCCAGAGAGGGTCTCCACATTTTGATTATGGACGGATGCGGGGTGTAAGGAAGCTAGTCCTAGATAATAAGATTCGTATTAGTTCTTCAAATATCGAAACATTATCGGGTAAGCTAATGGAGGTGGTAGATACTATGATTCGGAGAAAGATTCACATTCGATGTTTACACGAGACAAAATGGGTTGGAGAAAAAGCAAAGGAGATAGAGGATACAAGTTTTAAATTATGATACTCAGGTAAAGAAAATGCTCGAAACGGAGTTGGTATTATCATAAATAAAGATTTAAAGGAGAGTGTAATAGACATACAACGATATGGTGACTGAATCATGATGTTGAAATTAGTGTTAGGAGCAGAGGTTTTGAATATAGTTTGTGCTTACGCACCCCAAGTAGGACTAGAAGATAGTATAAAGATTGTTTTTTTAGAAGAGTTAGATAAGGTGTTTCAAAAGATTCCACAAAGGGAGAAGATTTGTTTAGGAGGAGATTTAAATGAACATGTCGGTAAAGAGGTATTAGGATATTAAGGGATTCATGGAAACTTTGGTTTTGGGGATATAAACGAGGAAGGTAGGGAGATTTTAAATTTTGCTATGGCATTTGATCTCTTTATAGTCAATACAATCTTCAAAAAACGAGATGAACATTTAATTACTTATAAGAGTGGCTTATAACAAACACAAATTGATTACTTTATTTGTAAAAAAAAAAGATAGAGCGTGTTGTAAAGATTGTAAGGTAATTATAGGAGAAAGCTTAACCACCCAACATCGACTTTTAGTTATGGATTTACAAATTAAAAAATAGACAAAGAAGAAAAGAGTGCATCGAGCTATTCGGACTAAATGGTGAAACCTCAAAAGCGAGAAAGAAAATATATTTAAACAAAAAGTCCTTCAAGGAGATGTTTGGAATTATGTTGGCACACCCTGTGATATGTGGAACAATATGGCTATAAATATTAGGAAAGTGGCGAAAGATGTGTTAGGGTGAAAGAGATATAAAGTATCTAAGGGAGGTGTACCGGCACAAAAAGAAGCTTGGTGGTGGAGTGAAGTAGTACAAGGCATGTTACAAATTACATTATGCTAAGAAAACTAGTGAAACTTTAGAAGCTTATAAGAAAGCAAAGAAGGAAGCGAAAAAGGCCGTTAGTGAAGCAAAAGCTAAGATTTGGAAGGACTTATATAAAAAACTCAACTCAAAAGAGGGTGAAAGAGATATTTTTAGGATAGCTAGGGCTAGAGATAAGAAAACTAAAGATCTTAATTATGTTAGATGCATAAAAGACGAGGATGAAAAAATTCTAGTGGCAAATGATGATATAAGAAATAGATGAAAAAACTATTTTATAATCTTTTTAATGAAAATAAAGATGTTAATATTAGTTTAGGGGATTTAGCCAAGTCAGAAAAGTATATAAACCACAATTTCTACCGACGTATTCAAAAGAATGAAGTCAAAGAGGCTCTTAAACATATAAAGGGTGGTAAATCGGTAGGACCAAATAATATTCCTATAGAAGTTTGGAAAATACTAAGAGAAATAGGAATCACTTGGCTCACAAGACTATTTAATGAAATATGGAAAAACCAAAAGATGCCAGAGGAATGGAGAGCAAGTACACTTATACCCATATATAAGAACAAGGGAGACATTCAAAATTGTGCGAATTATCGAGGTATCAAGTTAATGAGTCATACTATGAAATTATGGGAAAGAATTATTGAACGTAGGTATCGGTTTTCTTTTTCCTACTCTTAACTGCAAGAACTGTTTTCCCTCTTCCACTGATTTCAGTACCAAATTCAAGCCCCAAAGTTGTCTTCGGATTTTTACCCATTCTCTCACCACCTCTTATTTGGGAATTCACCAAACTCAACTCTAAACCAGTCAATCTACTCATTATCATTGACATGACAATAATAGTGCCTAACCCAGTGTATCAGTAAACCATTAGGTCAATGTTTGAATTCAAACACCATCAGATAAATGACTTCTAAAACCATCTCCAAGGCATTTTCACAGCATACCACCATGTCTTATCCCATTTGAGAGACCATACCTGCACAAAAGCAATTCGGTACAAAAGATGTGCTCTTTTGAATATGAGCTTCCTGCAGCAGACCTAGGCGCTCATTTGATGTGCCTAGGGGTGAGTGCAATTCGGTTAAAACTGTTTAACTAAACCGAACTTACCAAAACTTTGATTTTGGATTTTTTTTTTTGTTCAGTTCAGTTTCGGTTTTGAAAATAAAAAAGTTGCTTAATTTTGGTTTAGTTAAGTTTTGAAAGAACAAAACAAAAAATAACCAAATTTATTGGATTGATTATAAGTATATAAACTTTCTAATCGGCCTTACATAAAAACATTTTAGTTTCTTTATGTTACTAAACTTTTCTCTACACTATTACATTGTTTATATCATCTTTGTTGGTGTTTGCTATGTGCCCAAACTTAAAATTTAGCCGTACCTACAAATATAATTCAGTTTGGTTTTCAAATTTAGAAACAATTCTGTCTTAGGTAATGAACTGAACCACCTGATGCACACCCCTAGTTGTCCCACTATTGATAGCAATATTTCATTCTCCCCTCTTGTTTTCCAAGTACCCTTGATTTCCATCCTTCGTTTTCCCATTGTCACCACAAAGTAGACTTACTCTTGTTTGTGCACCACTGGTCTATCATCTAGTACTTCCAAGAGCAGTTCATAAAGCTATAAACTTCATATCAGGAACCACTAGCAGGGCACCCAACCAAACAAATGGGAGATTGGAAAAGGTTATCAAATTTTTGTCAGAAGACTTTACTGTGGAAAGCTTTAAAACATGTTGAGGCCACCTCTTCTTTGGGACCCAAAACAAAGTTGATTTGACCCAATTATATACCCTCCCTCTCTCTGCTAGTTCTTTATTTTTCCTGACCAAAAAATAAAGGAATCTAAAGAAGTATTCACAAATTTTAGATCTTCGATCTTCAGTAAGAACACAGACCTCCACGTGTGGAATACAAAATGGTTAGAATGTATAATTGCATGGTACTCTATTCCTGTATTATTGACTAAAAGAACACCACATATTGTATTATGGAGGCACCGGAAACAAGATCCACCAATTATAGAACCATTCACACTGACGAGCAACACAAGGTCCATCCTTAGATATTAGACAAGAGAAACGATATGTCCTGATGGATCAAGTGGGAAAAAAAAGAAAATGTTAGAGAATAAGCAAGAATACCTTCGATACCAGAATGGAAAACGCCAACTCCGAACCAATACAAGTAGTTGGTTACAGGTGTGAGGTCGTAGATATTTAGATACAAATCTGTACGACTTTCACTACCATTGTTGGAATCAGAATCTGAGGAATTTGACCAAAATGTTGGCATTGCATCGACCTTACCCTGAACTCCCAATAATGTCTCCAGAAATCCTAATTCACCTTTTCGCCATACATAACAGTCTCCCTAAGATAAGACCGAAAAATAAAAGGAACAGAGGGGAAAAAACTGTTCGTCATAACAGAATGAACAAAACCTATAGGAAAAGATCAATTTTCTATCGTAATGCACTATGGCACAAATGAAAGGAGAAGAAGATTCAAGGAATTATGAAAAGATTATCGCCACACATTTTAAGCTCAAATCTAGCTGACATTAAGAACCCAAAGAAACATAAAATTGTGTCTACATCCAAAATTTTAAAAAATAAAATAAAGTATAATGCGGAGTCTAAATTATGCCAAATAAGAACTGAGAATTTGTAGGATTTCTAGAATGTAATGAAATCTCCTTTTTAAAACTTTTCAGAATCATCCCTTCCAATTCGTTCAAGATAGCAAGGAAAGAATTACCGACTAGAAGTATGTGAAACCAAACCGAACAAAAGACCAGAAAATCTTCATGAACTTCATTAGTGAAAACCTAATTTAAGCCACGCTCGCATTTCAACGTTTTAATCGTCATCGTTACAAGAATCCTAAATTTTAAATATCGAAAGCATTGCACAGATTTACATAAAATCCAGGATAATGAATTGCGAGAAGATAAGTTCGAAGTAAAGCAACAATTTTGTAACATAATGTTGATGACAACAAAAAATGGGAAGGTTAGAAGGACGAAGATATCTTACTCGCTGATCTTCATGAAGTTTCTTCAGGGAGAAATTCCAGGAAGATATCGATATCGTTTGATTTCCGGAAATCCCTTGGCAAGTGAGGTCGCGGAGAAAGAGCGGCCCCGTGGATTCAGATTAGAATAAGGAGACCGCCTTTCTCCTGAGGGCGACGCGCACAGAGAGACAGAGAGAGAGAGAGGGTGGGGCAATTTTCGAAAATAAAATTTGTTTATTTTGATAAAAGGGAATTGTGAAATTTTGAAATGCGTCAAAGACTCCAGGATCATGCGTGCTAACTAAGTCCACATTAACCAATTATAGCTGCCTTTAATTAGGTAAATTTTATTTTTAACTGCACCAACTAGCCAATTATTTAGTCTAATCTTACAATAATTAAACAACAATGATGGAAAATCTGGCTTTTAATAATGTAAGAGACACATGGATATGCAAAAGAAATCAGCTGGTTGCTTCTAATTTAATTAATTAAATAAACATTTAGGGTGTCACAGGCCCCATATAATGCGAGAAAAGGCTTGGCTAATCTTAAGGAATGGATGGGATTTTGATTAGATTATCCGACCCTGAATATGGTCAATGAATAATCGGATGTGCATTAAACCTGGTTTGATGCGAAATCAGCACAGCTGAACATTACCTACCAGCTCAAATGCATTGGCTGGTTGTATTGTACGAGACGAGCAAGGACACTGTCTGTTTGGCTCAGCTCGAGTGCGCATCCTCTCGAATGATTAGGAGTTTCATTTGAAAGTAAACACGAATAAAATCCAGAAAAATAATTTAGTATAAGGTTAATGGAATCCATATTATACGAGGAGACATTACATGTGCTGATTCTAATGGAAGGGTGATCTCAAATTGGTCCATTTTTCAGTGCAATACATTCGGCATAGTTAGATGATTCATATAAAGGTCATCTTCAATATCATCGCTATCATCAAGATTGATATTGTCATGATCATTCGGATCGATATTGACCTTTATTGTCACTCGTCACTATATTGCAGGCTCCAAAACAACGGATCAACCCGGCCAGACTGGACTCAGCTTGCTTAGAATAGAGGAAGATCAATAGTCCATGGTTTTACTTGTAGCCTTCCCATCGGCTGTGTGTTGTATTTTGGATGGCAATATTGCCCTGACCCAATCCGACCCAAATGGGGTGGGAGGTAGTCTCGGTTTGACTAGGTTTGGGTTCGGGTTGAAAAAAAAACATTTTTGACAAGGTGTGGGGTAGGTATGGGATTAGGCCACGGTACCTGGCCCAAACTGATAAATGTATAGAAATAATATTAAATACATACGTGATGTTAACATTACAACACCTACCCTTATAATGTTTCAATTGTTTGGATCATATTCATAAATGATTTGATTTTAATCTAAAAACATTTGGATTTTAAGAATTTTATAGCGATTGGAGTTGGAGCACAGAACGTCCGAGACCCCCGGAATTACCGTTGAAAAAAAGACCCACAACCATACCTATCTTATCATATAAAAGAATGGGTACTGACACAAAATTGAAGTTAAAGTATAAGCCGAGTATAAAGCATATTTTATATATATATATAAGAGGGAGAGAGAGCATAATTCATGTGCACACTGCTTAAATCCACTTAAAGATTTTCACCATTAGATTATGTGCCACAAAAATGAATTCATCCGAGCACTTATCCTCTCCTTCCTGAAATGCATTTCCGTTCTTCCATGCTTTATTTTCGTTCATTGTTAGGAATACTACAAACATAAGATATTCCACAAATAAAACCAAGATTAAATGTCTTGAAATAGAGCATAAGTAAAAGATGGCACTGAAAATATGGAGTTCGCGCTATAACTCATGCACTTTACACACCCTTACTGAAAGGGCCAAGTCAAGGGTTAACCCCGTTATCTGCATTTGGAAATGAAGTACATAAATGTTGATAGACGCATTATATCAAGGTGATTTCAGTGAGAAGCATGATGAAAAAAATGCCATGCCCTCCCTCCAATCCTTCATGCGTGTAGACCTTCATTTTCACTTTTTACATTGAAATACAAGGAAGAAAGTTTTGCATCAAACAATGACATGCTCTGAGTAGGTCTCAATCCTCTATGACGCTTCTCAAGCCTTGCAATGCATATATTTATGACATTCTTCAGCATATCATCTTTATGGACAACTGGCTGTTCCATGAATTCACTGAGAGGCATCCACTGCAAGCACGTGCACACACAGAGAATCAGAAAGCTCCATCATAAAAGTTGGATAAGCTCAGGTTATTTTAAGGAAATTATCTTAGCTTCTTGAATTTCCAAGTCATCTACCACGATGTGACTTGTTAAAGGTTTAAGCAAACAAACGAAAAACAAGTCTGCCTTCCCAAATGCTACACCAAGTGCATGCCTGAAATATTTTTGGAGGAAGAAAGGTAAATATGAGCCTAAATACAAATAAATTCTGTATCGAATTTCGGAAACAGAAAGCAAATAATCAGGAAGAGTCCGAAGAAAGGTGTGAAGGAGCTGCGGCAGAAAGAATAATTCTCATCAAGAAAAATATGGGGGCTGTTGTGATAAGCCCTTATTATGTGGTATAAAAGGCTGCTATAACTGGCCCCTTGCACAGAAATAGACACATCTGTCCTGTCTGTATTCCTTAACAGAGTCATGATCAGAATTTGAAAAGCTGTAATACCATGGCCGTATACGTATTTTTTATTACCGTGCATGCATTTTGGATAAGCAATTATTAGATAGATCATTAGAATGCACTGGTGTGTAGATAGCCAGCGATAGCGAAAATGACAAGATAAAGGACTCACCTGAAAGCAAGCACTTCTACAAATTCCGAGTCAATCTGCACAAGAAATTGTTATTAAGCATCCGTTAGTATGTATTTGAAGATATATTATATGTTAAAGAAAACTATATACCGTTAGTGATGGATGAGTAAAGACGAGGTTAGAACAGAAAGGAAAGGGCTACATGTCAGTTCTTACACCAGTTTCTTCTCTAACTTCTCTGATGGCTCCTGAAAATATCTCCTCATCCTAATAACACATACAGAATTTAATAGTGTAAGTTCTGAAATAAGCCACCCATCTGCTAGCCTAAAAAATTAATATTGTTATTCACTACGACATTTCAGATTCAAGCAACCATACAACCTAACTGAAGGCAATCCCT
This sequence comes from Brasenia schreberi, assembly GCA_036023115.1. Taxonomy (NCBI): domain Eukaryota; kingdom Viridiplantae; phylum Streptophyta; class Magnoliopsida; order Nymphaeales; family Cabombaceae; genus Brasenia; species Brasenia schreberi. The sequence continues at coordinate 74,596 of JAYKKT010000092.1, read as the reverse complement.
TTGTTTAATTATCATATACTGATAGTTGATTTTTTAGCTTTATTTTGGTACACACAACACTGCACTAACTTGAGCTCATCATGTCTAAGGTAGAGAGAGAGAGAGAGAAGCTGTCAGATAAGTCTCAAGTCAGATTCATTTATGTATCCATACCTCATGGATAAAGCCAGTAGGCAGTTTCCAGACTCCCGCAAATGTTGAAGAACATCGCTTTCTTGCACCACAAAAAGCTGTTGAATCACATGAACCCTTATAAACTTGAGTTAAACTCAAAACACTTGAATCATACTTTCACAACGGTCTTTCACGTACCTTCATTTTTTCATTTACCACAAAACCCCCAATTCCAACCTGATGTGCGGCATTGGAAGGAAGCAAACAAGGCCCTCCTGGGATCCAATATGTCAGCATCACATAACTTGATTCTGCATGGTGATATACAAATCCCTCCTGCAAGTCATACCAAAAAATTATTAGTAAATTACCAGAGAAAATAAGTGTATATCCAACCAATGACTAACTTGGCATGGACGAATCACTTGAAATTAACAACATCGACATCTAAGTGCCAAAATGAGATAAAAGATGGAATGAAGTTACTCCATATTGTTGAAATTAATCAGCAACATAAACTTCTTTATTGATGAAAGCAAAATACAAGAAGAAGACACTGAGGTGATGGTCGGCCAATACATGTCGCTACCCTCTAATTCCCGTTAAACCCTAATGGCAGCCCTAATGACTACTTATATGGTTGATCTAACTTGAAAGACTATAATACCCCTAGTAAGTGACTACTGGATTACGATTCCACAAAATACCATAATATACATGACTTAGACTTACCTATGACTCTATATACACTTATAACTAAATAATAACACTAATTAATCAAGATTTAACTTGATCTTCAACATGCCCCTTCAAGTTGAATCTTGAAGGTTTGTAATTCTCAACTAATGGAGAGCTTTCTGAAATCCTCTTAGTGAAGCAGGTTTTGTGAAAATATCCACCAATTGGTCTTCTGAGCTTACATGAATCAGATTGAAGATGCCTTGTGTAATCTTTTCTCTGATAAAGTGACAATCTATCTCAATATGCTTCGTTCGTTCATGAAAAATAGGATTTAAGGCAATCTGGAGAGCTGTTTTGCTATCAGTATAAAAGGTAACCGGAGTATCCACTTTGAAGCCAAGTTTTGTTAAGAGGGATAAAACCCATATCCCTTCACACATGCCCGAAGCAATTGCACAATATTATGCTTTTGTACTCGATCTGGATACAACCGATTGTTTTTTGCTTTTCTATGATACAATGTTTCCTCCCAAACATACCACATACCCAGTGGTTGATTTTCTATCTGTCTTCGAACCTGCCCAATCAGCATCTGAATATATCTTTAGATCCAAGAATGAATTCGCCGTGTACAATAAACCATGGGTTAGTGTAGACTTCAAGTATATGATGATATGAAAGACTATACTAATATGATGTTTGGAAAGATTATGCATCATCTGCTCACATAGCAAACAATAAAACTGATATCAGAACATGTAATAGTGACGTATATTAGCTCCTCCACTAATTTTTGGTACCTTCCGATATCCTCATATCGTTTGCATTATTATTATCATCCTCCTTGAGAGACTCCATAGGAATTGAGCATACATGATAGTCTTCCATTTTTGTTGCCTTCAACAAGTCCAGAATATATTTCCTTTGACTCAAGAATAATGTATTGTTGCTATGAATCACTCTATACCGAGAAAGTAATTTAATCTTCCAAAATCTTTCAAATCAAATAAAATATTGAGTTGTTTCTTTAGCTCACCAATACCTGCAGTATCATCTCCTGTAATAATGATATCATCAACGTACACCAGAAACATAATTGTTCTCTGACGTTGCTTAATGAATAGTGTATGATCGTTGATGCATTGTTTAAACCCTAGAGTCTGAATTCCATCACTAAATTTCTCAAACCATGCCCGTGGGGATTGTTTCAATCCATAAATTGATTTCTTTAGTTTGCATACTTTCCCTTGTTCGTTCCCATTAAAGTATCCTAGTGGCAAGTCCATATAAATGTCTTCCCTGAGATCACCCTGAAGGAATGCATTCTTCACGTCCAACTGCCATGATTCCCATCTTTTATTAACTGTCAAGCTTAACAAGATTCTGATGGTGTTCATCTTGGCTATTGGAACAAATGTCTCTGTGTAATCTATGCAGTAGGACTAACTATATCCTTTTGTAACTAATCTTGCCTTATATATCTCTATATTCCCATATGCCTTATATTTGACTAAGAATACCCACTTACATCCTACAGTCTTCCTTTTTTATGGTAGATCTATCAATTCTCAAGTATGATTACGTACTAAAGCTGAAATTTTCTCTTCCATGGTCGCTTTCTATTCTGGATGTACTTTAGCCTCTTCATAGGTCCTTGGTACAAAAGTATTCTCTGTATTCATCACAAATAGTTGATATTTCCTAGGATAATTAGAGAATGATACAATTTTGTCCAATGCATATTTTGCAGCTGCACGCTTCCCTTTTCTAATTGCAATAGGTAAATCATCCATTTTGATATTCGAATTATGAGAGGTTATCTAAAGAAGAGGTGAATCTGATTCACTCTGGACATTTTGATCTCGGGTTACTGTCTGATCTAGAAAGACAATCCCTCGGTTTCCTCTGTTATATACTTGTCATTCACCTGTATTTTCATGAGTAGATGTAATTTCAGTTGGAGGAAGTGAGATCACTTGAGTAGACTATATTTCTGATGAAGGTTCTTCCTGCACTCTATAAAATGAAATGTCATCATGAAAGGTGACATCCATTATAACATAAAACCTTTTTTTGGAAGGATCATTACACTTATAACCTTTTTGAGTAGTCGAATATCCCAAGAAGATGCACTTGATTGATCTTGCATCAAGTTTATCTTTGGCACCTTGATAAACATGAACAAAGCATGTACAGCCGAAAATTCCCAATAACAAATGGAATTGTTTCTGAGAAGGACATAGGGAATGAAATGGAGTATTATCACTAAGCACCCTCCTTGGCATACGATTTATAAGAAAAACTAATGTTAAACTGCTTCACCCCAATAATATTTTGGTGCATTGCATCCAATTAAGAGAGTTATTGCAACTTCTAAAATATGTCGATTATTTCTTTCAGTTGCACCATTATGTTGAGGAGAGTGAGAACATGAGGTCTGGTGTAAGATGTCATGCTATAGAAAATACGATTAAAGGGATCATGACATAAATTCTCTATCATTATCACTGTGAAAGATCTTAATGGTATTCTCAAATTGCGTCAATACAAACTGACAGTATACAAGAAGAATTTCCTTCACTTTATCTTTAGTCTTCATAAGATAAATTATAGTAAATCTAGTACAATCATCAATAAATTATACAAAATACTTATATCCCTACATAGAAGTTGTCGAACTAGGGCCCCAAATATCAGAATGCATAATATCAAAATGAATAGAAGATCTTTCTTCATTTAAAGGAAATGAAATACGATGGTGTTTTACCTTCTGGCAAGTTTCACAATTGAAGTTCAAATCATTACAATCACTAAATTCTGATAATAACATCTTTATTTTGGAAAATGGTAAATGACCTAGCCGCTGGTGCCAACGAGGTATATGCTCCTTCTGTCTCTCAGTAATAATTGTTGATTGTAGTGCAACATCTTTATTGTCCTCGCAAAAGTATATGCCTCTCCTCACATTACCCTGACCAAAGATCTTCCCCGTCTTTAGTTCCTAAAAGGCACATCTAGTGAAATCAAAGATTATATGATATTTTAAATCCTGAGTTATAGCAATGACAGATAATAGGTTTACTGATATGTTTGGAATATGTAAAACGTTTTTCAATGTGCCAAAAGATGTGATAATACTTTCTTTTCCCACTATTAGGGTAAGAGATCCATCTGCCAGTCTAATATTGATGTGTGACTGTGTTAATTCATAGTTATCAAAGAAATCTCTTATGTTAACCATGTGATTTATAGCACATAAATAAATAACCCATATCCTTTAATAAGAAGAATTTATATTATCCTGAGTTAGGAATGCGAAAGGATAGGCAATAGATGCTTGTGACTCGCTGTGAGAGGATGAAGAAGGTTGTTACGGATCAGTCAAACGTGCCTTCAAATATTCAATTTCCTTTCTCATATCAGCTAAAGACGGTGCACTTTCCTCAGTCTTCTGGTTTTCATTCTAATCACTACTAAAGTATGCTCTGTTATTTCTATTCGGAAAATAGGTAGGTTTCCCAACTAACTCCCAGCAAGTTTTCTTGGTGTATTGTGGTTTCTCACAGTGAGAGGAGTTGATCTTATCTTTCTCTTCAGATGTCGGTCTAGATCTACCTAAACCTCTGTCATAACCTCCTCTTCCTCTACCGAACGGAGGAACATAAGTATTTTTCCCTACAAATGTTGAAGTCTCAGAATTAATTTTGGTTTCTTTTTCAAGAAGCTTCCTATCTTCTTCTCTAAGGAGGAGTGAGTATACTGTACTCAAGGATGAAAGTTCTTCCCTGTTAAGGATGTTATTCTTTACAGATTCATATTCTAATAATATATCCCATAGAAGAGCAAACACTTTACGCTCTTCAAACTCCTTATTCCATTCTAGTGTGCAAGTTTGACATTTAATCTTTAAGTACAGATGTAGTTCATCCCACAAACCTCTGAGCTCTGCATAATATTCACTAACTGACCTTCCTCCTTGTCTGCATTTCCAAATCTTTTCTATAAGATGATATTTCTTCGCAATATTTTTTTTTTGGGCATAAGCTCCTTGAACTGCCAGTCAGATATCTCTAGTAGTGTCCAAAAACATAAAAGTACGACTGATGGAGGGAGTTATAGATTATATTAGCCAAACACTTACTAAGGCATTTTCTCTGCACCACCGAGAATAGGAAGGATCTAAAATTGGGGGTCGAGGAAGATCACCTGTCAAATAATCCCATCGCCCCCTTGCCATAATAACCAGTTCAATAAATCTGGCCCATTGTAGATAATTCTTGTCATTTAGTTTCAAATTTGTGATTTGAAAAACTTCACTTTTGTCTGACGAGAGTTCATTACTTTCTACCATCTTTGCTCTTTCCATATTCAGATTGATATCTCACTGAAGGATACCCTTAAATCTATCACAATCGGTTGACCACTGAAAACACGAATTTTTTAAATGAAACAACTGTCTCACTTCCTCTTGGACATTTCATGGAACACTTGTAGTGCATCACTTGTAGATTAAGAAAGCATATGTTCATAATGAGAGGTAATGAATCTAACAACGATTTTGTAATGAAATCACTCAAATATCAATTTGAAAGAACAAGAAAGAGAAGAACTTGTTGTCCTGCGGGTTCTTCACTATGCCCACGACTTCTTTTTATTGATTTCCTTCGATGGTTGATGCTAAACGGCCACAATAGGCTCTGATATCATGTTAAAATTAATCAACAACATAAACTTCTTTATTGATGAAAGCTGAATACAAGAAGAAGACACTAAGGTGTTGGTCGGCCAATACTTGCCGCCATCCTCTAATTCTCGTTAAGCCCTAATGGTAACTCTAATGACTACTTATATGGCTGATCTAACTTGAAAGACTATAATACCCCTAATAAGTGACTACTGGATTACGGTTCCTAATGAATCTGATCCATTAGGACCCGTATTACAAAATACCATAATATACATGACTCGAACTTACCTATGACTCTATGTATACACTTATAACTAAATAATAACACTAATTAATCAAGATTTAACTTGATCTTCAACACATATGACCTTATTCAAAAGGTATCCAGGAATTCTTTCTTAAGCGCATGTGCTTCCCATGGCTGGAATATATTGCTGAAGAAATTCTATGTAAAATTTTACTGATGCAGCGCTAGCACCATTACTTGACTTGACATACTTGACTCAGTTCAACTTCGTTCATTGTGATCATCACAGTGGATAAATGAAACAATGGCTAAAGTTACCCCAATAAACTAGTAAGCCAGGATCTTGATTTGTACTTTATATCGGATCTTTCCTTTTCATCTGCTACTTGCACCTTTGAAAACTGAGACTGCGCCAATGTATATGATCTGTTCCCACTGATATGCAACTAGTTTAAGTTATAAATTATGCTTCAGATCTTGCTTAGCTCCGTTTTCCTGGTTCACTAACTTACCCTTGTGGTCCTTGTGGGTCCCAATATAACTGACACAAATGCAACTTTATATATGCAAGTAGCTATTTACACATTTTTGACATAATTCTGCTCCCAAACAACTAGGATGTAATACAGACCATAACTGATTAAATGCATAGCTCAAAGCGCTTTTGTGATGGAAAATGCATAATATTCACCCAAAACATGTGAAAAGAATGATGCTCCACTGTCCGCTCAACAAATGCACAAATGATAAAAGAAAAAGAAAACGAAAAACAACAGAAATAGAAAGAAAAGGAAAAAAACAACGGCTCTGCATACAGGAGAGACCTGAGCACAAAACCAGATACTGGATATTCACCTTTTTCCATGTTAGAGACCAGCAAATGTTTATGTCATGAGATAACCAAGCTAACTAATTGATTTAATTAGATGTCAACCAAGTCAATATTTTGTTCTGTTACCTTGATTGCAATAGGAACTAACTCAGATTTCCAATGGGAATTTTAAGCCACACTCCCCTCTTTCCCTGCCAAGGGAAACAATACAAGCAAAATGGAAAGAGAAAATTAGCACATATACACATAAGTTCATATGTGTGTGTATATGTATATATATATATATATACACACAAGGAGAATTACCTTTTGATTTCCAATGACCAAGGGAACTTTGAAGGAGTGATGCAAAGGCATTTATATCCATTGGCAAACCCTCAGAATTGATGACAACCCCCTCATATTCATCTTCATAAGCGTACAGCAGCAAGATTTTTCTACTAGATTGCACACTCCATTGTGCGCCATTGCTTTCAATGGTCCTAAACTCTTGGCTCGGAAGCAACATGTATCTACCAAAAGAATCAGTTTCCAATCTATAAGTTTCATTTGTTGGGTACAGAGATTTGCAAGTTCTGCCTGCACAAAGCAAAGGAGCAACAAGAAAGATAAATTTCAAAAGAGATATTTCAGGTGTCCAAGGGTTCTGTGATGGAACTACGTTGCAATAAGGCTAGCAAAACAAACAATTTCCAACAAATTCAAGTCATGATGCAAGTTTAAGGCATTTGAGGTACTGAAGCACCAAATGGTTGGAGCCACCTTATTACCATGATATATTTCAAACTTTTCAGGTTATTATTCGGAGGAGTGGACATGAAGCAAAAAGATCATCTGTTACAATTTAGTATTTATATCAAAGAGAACAAGGAAAACAATCAGAGAACAATTACTTTTAAACACACCAGAAATGACATGTTATTTCCTGTAATTTACTATAAGAAGAAATAATGCGAGAAAGAGATTAAAGCGCATAAAGAATTATGGTTTCTTAAAAACTTAAAATCAACTCTTGTTCACTAATTTCTCAACTAGACCTGCACATAGGCGGCATTTTTGAAAACTTAAAATGAAACGGGTCTTGATAATCTAGCATATCTACTGTAACAAACAGAAGAATCAACATCTATGATAAAGACAGAAAAACTCAACCTTGATATGAACATTGGAGAATAACAGGCCGGATGCCCTTTCTTGGATGCAGTTTCGGACGACTTCTACAAATGTCTGCCGACTCTACCGCGTAGCCTAGACGAGCAGAAAACGTATTCAGCTCCATTGACGATGTTATACACATAATGGCAGTCTGGTATTATCTGGAGCAAGTTTGCATTAACTGTAATCAATTCCACAACCCCAAAAATATCTAACGGAGGGTTTCTGAGCGTCATCCTAATCGTATGGATGGACTCAGAATGAAACAAAACCAACTGCTTTCCTTGTGGACAACAAAGAAACCAGCATAGGAAAGGGGGAACGAGCAATGCGGTTTCTAATCGAAACCCACTGAAGTAATCGATATTACCTACTGCATTCTCATGTCATCTCCCAACTGATGTAAAGTATAGCGGGAGTTCAATAATGCAAGAAGCAAGTTCCTTGTCGTCCAACACTGCCCACAAATTTTAAATGGGTTTTGTGAAAGGGACTTTCCTGACCGGCTCGATGAATGAACAAAAGAAACGTGGGGATCTCGATGAATGGTCCAAAACAGCTTTGAACGAAGTTTACAAGAAAATGCACAAAAAAGGTGCATATCAGCAAACCAAGGTAGCTAATAAATACAATGGGGATCCTTGTCTTGTGGCTCACAAGCAATGGTAAATATAATAATCGAAGATAGAACGAAGTTTTACAAGGAGAGCACCAAAAAGATGTGAATCATGACAAACAAGCGAAGATAGTATTTAATGGGGGAACGTTTGTGTTATGACTCGTATGATGACGTGCTTTGCTGGTTGGTGGAAGAATACATGCAACGTCAATTTGTCCATGAGGGACTTGGGCCCACCGGGCACAACTAGTGAATTAGCAGTGAGAAGGAGACTGCCTCCTTGTGGTATGAAGAGCAAAAGTAGTCTCCTTATCAAGACATCCAAACCAGGGAGTTTAAAAGAAGGAAGGACATGACATGAACTAATAATCCGATTCCACGTATTGTCTGATGTTTCTGTGAAATAGACGTGTGATAATATGTGTCCACTTGGATCTCCGGTGGCACCAAATGACATGGATATGTATACACCGTAACGTTGATGCGGAGAGTGACGTCGTCATTGGGTGCCGGTTACATAATGCAACCATTTTCTTCGTTCTTCACGAGACGGATTATGAGAGGAAAAAAATCATAAACCTTAACTGAGTTTTTAGAAATATGTCAAGTAATTGAAGAAATTGTTTTATAACAGATGTTGTTTGATTTTTGGCTAACGGATATCTATCAGAAGTTGCTTTTTGTTGGCAGTCTCGATCTTGTAAATCAGCATCAAATATCAAAAGTGCAATTCGGTTACACTTGGTGGCAGATCTAATTTTTTTTCGGATGTGGTGAATTCTTATATATATAGAGAGAGAGAGAGGGAGAGAGAGGATGTGTGTTATATGTAAACGGTAAATAATTATGCATAATTATTTATTTCATATAGTTTTACCGTTTCAACCACCAATTCTTATATTTCATCGTTTTTAATTACTCTTCCATCCTTTGAAACCACCTTTCATTCATCAAAACTATTTTTTTTATATGATCATACCTTGATCCATGGATTATTCTTTTTTCTTCTAAACTTTATATGCCTCACCTCGCCCATGAGTAGGTGTGTCACTGGCTATATTCCTGATTCCAAAGGGGATTTTGATATGTTGATGGTTCCTTAAAGTCATTCACCAGAATTTTAGCTCAGAGAAATGTGAAAAGGAAAACATTTCGTGCGGGGCTTTATTGTTGTTTCTGCTGCGTTTCGTAAGTGGGCAGATCAGTTTAATAATGATAAGACCATTGCTTTATTGGGCTGAAGTAAATATTCAGCCTCCTTAATAATTGATTCAATCAGTGACGGATCGATTTTGTGTGGGACGTACCCACTACAAAATTTGAAAGTTACAGTCATAGCCCACGGTTCTATTCGTTACTATATAATGCACAGTTTGCCTCATCCTAAAGGCTCAATGGACTCTTCTTCTCGGCCTCAGAAATTTTCTTAGTTCCCAAGGTCATATGCATATTCAAATCTCTCCAGATACTTGTGAAACCTGAATGTTAATTACAAAGCAAAGTTTTCTTTTGACATGGGGTTTCCATGTTGCGTATACAATCGGGTCATGCCCGTCAAGACGAATACGATACACTAGTTTTTCGTGTCCTGATCAGGTCCCTCCAAGAGCTTTCCGGATTGGGTCATTATTCGTGTACATCACAAATTGAAGCCACATGAGAATGCACATATTGACTAGTTAGTTGTCCGTGCTATGTCATTCACTTATCTAATTAGATGCATGCGCTATCAGCTTAGGTTAGGGACTTTGATTATTCACATCACTCATCTAAATGAACCAGGATTCCACTAAATCATGTTGGTTGAGAACCAGCAGTCACCTTTTCCTTTGTTATTAAAACCATAATCGCCTATCACCTACGGAGAAAAATTACAGATGAGACGGATATAAGATAAAATGAGACGCTTAAAATTAGACTAAAGTGTCAATGCAATAATCGTCTCAGGCTTCCTCATCCGATGTTACAAGCATGATATAGATTACATTGTCCAAGATGTCCAATTTTAATTTGATCTTGAGAAGATGGACACTAATCACGATCATAATGATGGTTTTCAAAAGAAAGAAAAAGATATAATACCTTAAATTCGAAAAGAATTATGACATGTTGAATTTTAGTATTGAAATATTTTTCTTCTCAAGATGCAATCAAAGGGTATATTAGCTCCTAACTCAAAACGTTTAACACCATTCCACCTAACCTAATATATACATTAGATATGTATTCCGATATATATATATATATATATTAGTTGTATAATGTTTTAAATAATTTTATTCAAATATTTTATTATTTGATCTTTGAAGTCAATGATTGAGATTTAAATAATTTTGTATTTTATGTAAAATATAAAAATATAATCATATTTTAATTCAGATCTTTGATCTTAAAAATCAATCGGTGGATATGTTATGTAAGATTGTGGATTGAAAGACATTGTATATTTATATGTGTACAATTAATCCAATAAACGTTTAATCACGCCTAGCCTTTATCCGTGTTCAACTCGTACGGTGAGTGAGTTCATCATGAGTCCAACTGCGATGTTCCTCACCAGGCTCAATCCCCAACGGTAGGGGTACAAATGTCTTTTGTCGGAAGGCCAACTGAAGTCGACGCCTGGGTATTGGTGGATTCTAGATTCTAGCAAGTTCGAAGAACAGTAATTGACTTCGTCAAACTCTTTAGTCTCCGTCTCCCGCCACTTTCTCTCTCTCTCTCTCTCTCTCTTTCTTTCTTTCCTTTTTGCGTCCCCCGTCTCTCACTTTCCTTTTTCAGTTTCTCTCTCTCGGGGCGCTCACGCGCCTTCTTCAAGATATACGGAGGGAGACCCATCATCTCATGCAGGGACCATCGGAAGCTAGGCATCCCTCCGGCAACGGGGTGCTGGGGGATGCCTCGATCGGGCATCCGATTCTCACAAAAGATCTGAGGAAAGAAACTTTCGTGAGATTGGATGAAGCTAGACAAAATCTGAACCCTATGATCGCAATATCCTGCCTAAACCGTAGACGGAGAAAGAATGAGAAGAGACGGAGAATCCGAAGCAGAGAGGAGGGCGGGCGTGAATCCATTAACAGATCCCGATTGTCCTATCTCTGTCATTAATACAGGATTTTCGGAAACGGCTGCTACGCGACGTTGGAATCAAGCTGCAAAGAAATTCCACCGATGACGTCTACAAGGCGGCCTCCTCCACCACCTCCGGTGCTATCAGGTTGGAGTGCGTTGCCGAATCCCTTCATTTTGAACGATCTCTTCGGCGGTTCTCCTGTTGCCGCCTCTCAGTCGGATCTGATGGCCTACGCCAATGTGTTCAGAGCATCCGTGAAATTCATGTGTAGGCCTTGTCTGCAGTACTGGATTCGGCTTTCCCAGGACTGAGGAATCGGCCGAAAGCGTCGTTGATGTCCATGTTTCACACAGAGTTTCTCTAAGCCTCGCCAGGTACCCGATTCTCTTTCCTTTTTGGGGTTCTTATGGTGGACAGATGCTTCTCAAGGGAAACTCTGACAAGTTATGCTCGTAATTGTGAGTTTCCGGTTAGGATTAGGTGTGTTTTGGGTTCATATAGGGTGTGTTTTCATGATCTATTGGAGTTGATGCATGTGATGTGTAGCAATTGAATGTTTTGAATTATCAGAATTTGTTAAATTGAAGCTTTTTGGAGTTGATAGATTCTGTTCTGTTGGCGTAGCTAAATCTGAGGTTCCGTTTGCTCTCTGTATATTTTACGAGATTTCGTTGTTTAAGATCTTGATTTTATTGGAAACAATGCTTGTTCACTTTTGCGAATTTCTGTTTTTTCCTTCTCTTAGGTTCTTTCCGTCTGCTATGTCATGGCCTGCTGATTTATATATTTATCATCGTGTTTGCATTCGACATCGTTCAACTTATCTCTCTCTATATGTATATGTATATGAGCCTCGACTCGGGTGCTGGTCGGGACCCCTTTGTGGCCTTCAAAGGTTGAGCCGGACCACCGTTTTACTGGCCCATATAAAATGAGGCCCGTGTCTCTTGAAGAATATGAGTTTAGAGTCATTTGATGTTTTAGGATAATAAATTTGATATTTAGGTATTATTGTAATTTTATGTACTAAGGGTATTTTGGTCATTTTACATAAGTTAGTTGGTGTGATTAAGAAGGAGAGAGAAAGAGGGGGGCGACCTCCCTCTCTTCCGATCTTCACATTTCCTCTTCTTTATGTTTGTGATTTTCAATCACATTTCCTCTTCTTTATGTTTATAATTTTGTGTACTAAGAGTATTTTGGTCATTTTATATTTTACATATCCTTATATAAGGGCTGATAGGTTGGATTAGGGTTTAAATTGCTGTGATTAAGAAAGAGAGAGAAAGAGTGGCGTACCCAGTGTTGTATGACGCATATCGTATCGTGTATCGCTGGGCTCCACGATACGGGCGTATCGTATCGTATCGTATCGTACTTTAATATTAAAATAATTCAAAAAATAATTAAAAATTAATAAAAAATAGTAAAAAATCGGAAAAAATCAGGAAAAATCTGATAATTGCTTTAAATTCATATAATGTAAGTTTAGTATAGATTAAGCATTCAACATTGAACAATTACATCCAAATTTACATATTTTGAATCCAAAAAATAAAATACAGACATAGTTTACACTTTATAGTACACTACAGTTACATATAATGTTACATTTTACAAATTGTAATCAGGATCATCAACTAAATAATCTTCATCTTCTCCTTATTGCAGATCCTCATCATCATCAGCCACTCCCACACCTTCTTCTTCAAAATCAAATTCTTCATCTCCATAATGTTGTTGCGCTCCTTCCAAATTAATCCAGGCAACATCTTCTTCTGTTAGGAGGGCATTTTCTTCAGTGTCTTCCATAACCCAATCTTCTAATATATCAAAATTATCCAAACTTATTGGATCGAACTGACTTTCTTCTCTATTTACTTTTTTAATTGCCTACGACACAAACAAAGATAAACAATTAGTAAGTAATATTAACAATTGAAAACTGAAGTTAAATAATATCGAATTGAAAATTTGAAAGTAATACAACATTACCTTTCACGAAGGCGCATGTTACAACGAATATAAACCAAATCATTAAGCCTTTTGTGTTCCAACCTGTTGCGCTTTTTTGTATGGATGTGTTAAAAAACACTTCAATTTCTTTCACAACCTGTTGCACTACAGGTTTGGCTTAAGACTCTAACTGCAAAATTTCTAAGGTTTGGACAATCACTTCCAAACTTGTTCCACCAAACATCTGTAAAAAAAATATAAACATTAGAGACATAATAATTCACATAATGTAAGATGCAACTTAAATATGAAAATAAACAATGTACCTGGATGCATCGTAGAGCGGTTGCGAATTGCAACAGGCAAACCCATCAAGTGAAGAACATTATCATATATCTCCATCTCTCGATGTATCGCATCTACTATGCTCTCATCAGGGACTAATCTCTCGATGCATTCAATGATTCCTCGATTAACCTCACCGTCCCTTTTGAAGGTTGCTGAGTACCTCAATGATGGGTTTAGATAGTAGGCTGCTGCATGAATAGGTTGATGCAATTGTTTATTCCATCTACTATCAATTATTTTTCACACGGGCACATAATCTCTTTTTTTTGCATTAAAGTTATTTCTGATCGCTTCTTTTGCCCTGTCCATGGCTTCATAAAGGTAGCCCATAGATGGTTTCTCCTCGCTGTCAGCCAATCTCAAAACTTTCACTAAAGGACAAGTAATTTTCAATAATCTGATGCATGCATTCCAAAATAAACTTCTAAAAACCGTTTCTGCAATCTCATTTAACTTTCTGTTCCTTCTGTTTTGTGGCAACTCTGCAAATTGTTGCCACTCATCTGAGGAGAACATTCTCTTTAAAGCTTGCTTCTGTCTTACAATACTTTGTACAGATAAGAAGTTTGTTGCGAACCGAGTTGTAGCTGTGCGAAGAAGCTCTGCACCTTCTGTGTATCTCCTCATCATACACAAAACAAATGCATGGTTGTAAATGAATTTTGTAATATCTTGGCAATACTCAGTTGCTGCCTTTATTTCATCCATCTCACCAATGTCCTCGAGGATGAGATCTAAACAATGGGCTGCACATGGTGTCCAGTAGAAAGTCCCATAAATATCAGCTAACTCCTTTCCAGCTGCTTTGTAGTTAGCTGCATTATCTGTAATCAATTGGACTACATTTTCTAGCCCAACCTCTTGTATAACCTTATCAAATTCCTCTCGTAGGATCTCTGCAGTGTGCCACTCCTCTGACATATCTAGAGATCTCAAAAACATGAGTCCTTTAGGACAATATACAAGAAAGTTTAGCAATGTCCTTCCTCGCCTATCGGTCCATCCATCTGCCATGATAGTGCATCCTGTTTCCTTCCACGATTGTCTCAAAGTCGAATAGTATTGCTGCACTTCAATCACGGTCTGATCTAATATCTTCCCTCTCAACTTCTGATAAGAGGGCATCCTGTATCCTGGACCAATGTTAGCAATTGCATCTGCCATTGCTTGAAAATGAAAACTGTTTGCTGCATTAAATGGAATGCATGCATCATAAAACCATCTGCCCACTGCAAGGTCTGCTTGATCGTGCAGTTGTTTTGAAGCCATAGCAGCACGAATTCCTAGCAGAGCACCAGGTGTAGTGGAAGGAGGAAAGAACGAATGTATGCTAGAAGAAGAAGCTCTTCCTCTACTCCTTCCTGAACTTCCTCTTCTGCCACCTCCAAAGTCTTCAGATGCAACCCTCTTTCCTCTGCTAGGTGCTCGCGAACTGCTACTACCAATATCTGTTCTACCATCTGAAGGCAAACTATCAGTGAATCCAACTCCAGTGGCAGTAGCATCATCAGCTTCTTCACACATCTGGAAATCATCCTTTTGTTGTCTCCTTTCCTATATGCTCTCAATCATCTGCAAGCATTGCCATTTAATACCTTCTGGCACACTTCTAACTCTACCTGTGCATGGAGCAACTTCTTTCCTGGTTCCTGCTAGGTGGTGTTTCAACCTTGAAATTCCACCACTAACCACCTTTTCACAAAATAAACATCTGATTTTTAACCTTGAACCCTCAACTGGTATATCCTACTGCCATGCCGGATCATCAGACTTTGAATGAGAGTCTCTACCACCCCTTCCTGCCATCTCAATGGAGTACTTTAATTCAAACAAAAACCTGAAAATAAAAGCACTTCGTAAATCCCCCAATCTTCAAATAACACTCAAATCAAGTGTCTCCCACTTCATGAATGCAATAAAAATCGTATACACACACTTAATAACTTCATATTTTGTCATTCAAAAAAAAACCCGAAATAACACAAAAAACAATAAATATAAAGGAAAAAAAGGAAAAAAACATTAAAAATATACCTAAATCCGAGTTTGGAGGCTTGGACGGACACCGTAGGGCACGATTTTAGAGCTTTGAACACAAAGGAGGCGAAAACCGACTCTTAGGAAGCTTGAAGAACCCAAAAGGAGAGAGGAAACCCGCGAAAAATCGCGGGTTTCTCTCGAGCCGGGACCCTTATAAAGGGTCCCAGGGCGTATCGCACGATACGCCCGCATCTGCGATACGGGGCCCCGTATCGTATCATGGTGGCTCACGATACGATACGTACGGTGCGATACGGATAACACTGGGCGTACCTCCCCCTCCTCCGATCTCCACATTTCCTTTTCTTTATGTTTGTGATTTTCAATCTCTGTTGCGCAACCACGTTTTCCAACATGGTATCAGAGCCTATTTAAATCGTTGGGAGTAATAGGTGCGACTGAAAGCTTGCATGACAAAACCCTAAGCGACGAAGCGACGCGACTGACACTTGCTTCATGTTGCTGCCCTTCTGTTCATTTAGTCGTCGTGTCTCGGTTGTCGTTCGTAGCAGCCGCTTGTGATTTGGCTCACACTAAGGCGCTCGTTAGAAAATGGTTCGATATCAAGAGCAAAGCTAAGCAAAGCAATGTTCCTATGGTTATTCAAATCCGACAGGGATATTCCCAACTGGTAGCAGTCAACAAAAGCTTTCTTTGCATAGGGACACGGCATCTGGTAGGGCTCTCTGACTTTCATGGTGAATATGTTGAGTTTCTTCACCTCCCAAAGAAAAAGTTTACAGATTTTGTTCTGGTGAGGAAGGAGATCTCTGATGAAACCATGGATACTGCAGCCGGTAAGCTCTTCCTTCTAGCATGTCAACTGCATTCGTGACCTTGTCCATGAGATCAATTTTTGTCAGGACCCCAAATGTTCTTTCTCCTTTTGGATCAACTTTACGTGAGATCTTAATCGCATCAGAGGTTGCAAGATCTTGGTTTGCTGGAGAGATTGCCAAAATAATGCAATTTGGCTTCTCAATATACGAACGAACCATGTTTTCAATGTCTGCGATAATGCTCTCAGGTTGCCCCTCAATAGCAACCTTTGTTAGACCAGGAAGATCAACCAATGTCAAATTCACGACATTGGGGGAATAGATGTTGAGATGAATTAGGACAAGAGAAATCTGCTTACTATGCCCTGTTTCTCGGTCGTCAACCGGTCCCAAGCTGACGTTAACAAAAATGTTGACATGATTGCTGCTCGACGTAGAGAGCGAGAATATTTTTCGAATACTCCAGAATACAAGCATTTGGCTCATAGAATGGGTTATGAACATTTAGCAAAGGTTCTCTCAAAGCAACAATCCTCAAGTTGCCATTGATTTCTATCGTCCAACCCGATAAAATGCTTTGATTCATACGTATTCATTGGGTAAGAACATTCTTCACGCACGCCAGTTGTTTGAAGAAATGTCTGAAAGGGATTTGGTATCCTGGAATTCTTTGATTGCTAGCTATAGTGAGAATGGACAAGTCAGAGAAATTCTCTTTTTGTTTCAAAAGATGCAGGATCAGAATATAACAGGTGATGAGATTACCATGGCCAAAGTGATCTCAGCATGCATGCATCTTGGAGAATTCGATGCTGCTCGGTCAATGGTTGATTACATTGAAAATAATTCCGTGAAGTTAGACTTGTACCTATGTAACGTTCTTATTGATATGTATGGAAGGTGTGGTTCTGTTGATGCTGCATACAAAGTGTTTTTAGGGATGTCAGAAAGCAACATAGTCTCTTGGAATGCCATGCTTACAGCTTATGCCAAGGCAGGAAACACAACAGCTGCACGAAGATTGTTCAATGAAATGCTCAAGAAGAGATTATTAACATGGCATATCAAATGTTTGGGGAAATGTTCAAGAGATTATTAAACATGCACATCAAGTGTTCGCTGAAATGTTAAAGAAGGAATTATTAAATGTGTTTGAGAAAATGTTTAAGAGAGTTGAAAGTTCAGAAAAAGATTACAGAAGATATAAAGTAGTACGTGATGATTGCCTTCATTGAAAAAATAGCTGAATGTAAATAAAAGGAAAGATGGAATACAGAAAATCAGTCTTTTTCACTATATATGCATGAAAAATTAAATCATTCAAGAGGCCAGAGAAATATATTGATATAGAATGTAGCAGTATCACCAAGAATCATGAAAGTTAAGACCTTGGGTTGCTCAAGTAAATAGCCAGGAGGGCTGGAAAAGCGGCTGCAGTCACCATGTGAAGGGGTGCAGACCGACTAGTATGAGCAGATGTCTGTATTATGTTATTTGAGTGGTAGAGAGAAGGCACCCAACCAACACACCGGTTGTAGCCACCATGGAAAGGGGCGTAGGAAAAGCCATGTGAAGTGTGTATGGTGGAGTAGTACCTCCTATCACAAAAGATTAGCTTTCTCAAGAGTAGAAGAAACATAACTTTTAAGTGTAGCTGCCGAATCACTTTATGGAGAAGAAGAAAGAGAGAGGGAGCAACTGACACCCATAGAAGGGTCGTATGCTACCCATGTGTTATTTATTGTTTAAGTTGTTTTACAGAAGCCTCGAAGAGATTGCTCGTGCACGTGTGGTGAAGAAAGAACCAGTTTTTTGGCAAGTTTGGAGTTCGTAGTATCTCACTCCCAACTTGAGGGGGGGTGTTGAAGAATATGAGTTTAGAGTCAGTTTTAGTACATTTGATGTTTTAGGACAGTAAATTTGATGTTTTAGGTATTATTGTAATTTTCTGTACTAAGGGTATTTTGGTCATTTTATATTTTACAGATCCTTATATAAGGGCTGATAGGTTGGATTAGGGTTTAAATTGCTGTGATTAAGAAATAGAGAGAAAGAGGGGGGCGACCTCCATTGGAGGTACGCCCCCTCCTCCGATCTCCACATTTCCTTTTCTTTATGTTTGTGATTTTCAATCTCTACTGTGCAACCACGTTTTCCAATAGTCTCAACCCACATTTTACTTGGCCCAACCTGTATTGACATCCCTAACATCCACAACAAAAAGTTTGCTATGTTCACATATGAAAAGATTCGATAATATGTAATCAGGAATTTTCTTTTGTCCCGCTAAGATAAGACACATGAATGTTTTGTGGGTAGCAGTAAGACATGAAATCAACAATACCAGAGATTGAACTCAGTGAAGTATATGATGCATTTATTGTTATAGTTAGCGTAAGACTTATAACTCATGGTAGTGAAATACTTGTTGTAATTGAATGATTATGTTTTCGTATCAATGATGATACATTTAATACGGTTGATTCTAGAATATAAAATTAAAAATGCTATTTTATCTCAAAAGACGAGTCATGACAAAGTGATGTATGTGTAGTAGCATTTGAAATCGATATTAGTGGAGTGTTGTTAGGGTGAGACCTCAAATCCATATTAGTAGAGTATATGACGGCTTTGTTTTCGTCGTAGTGCAAGAGTTGTAATCAACATGACTTGAGTTTGGTTAGGGAAAGACATGAAATAAACACTAGTGGGTAATATAGTTTCTTTATTTAAGAGTGTGTTCTAAGATTCAAAATTAACAATAGTGAACTATATGATATCTTTGTTGTTGTGGTTAGTGTAAGACATCTATTCTATGGTAGTGAAGTACTTGTCATTCTAATTTAAGGCATATGTTTTTGATTTCAACGACTCAGTTTATGTAGGGGTGCACTAAACAATCTTAAACAAAGAATGCTATTTTAGCTAACTAAGCCAAGACAAGATAACACTATCTTGGATGATGGTAAGATTTGAAATCAATATTAGTGGAGTTTGTTAGGGTAAGACTTGAAATCAACATTTGTGAAGAATCTACCTTTTTTGTTTTGTGGTTAGCGAAAGACTTTAAAACATTAGTAAAGTATATGAAGTACTCGTGGTTGTGGTTAGAGTAAGACTTAAATTCAATATTAGTGGAATGTGATTAGGGTAAGATGAAATCAACATTAGTAAAGAATGACTTTTTTGTTTCTGTGGTTAGGAAAAGACTTGCAATCAATATTAGTAGTTTGTTTTCGAAAATATTTGAAATCAACATTAGTGAATAATGCAACTTCTTTGTTTGTGTGGTTAGGAAAAGTCTTGAAATCAACATTAGTAGAGTTTGTTTTAGATAAGAGTTGAAATCAACATAAATAAATAATGCATCTTTTTTGTTTCTGTGGTTAGCCAAAAACTTCAATCAACATTAGTGAGAGATATGTTGTGTGTTTAGAAATGTGTTGTTCTTCATGAGACTTCTAATCAAAGATTACGAAGTATTTTTTGTTTTAATTTAAATGATTGTGCATTGATTAAGATGAGAATATGATTGTCGTGGTTGATGTTAGGAAGGAATCAACAACTAAATTGAAAACTTTTATTTGGTCTTGCTTAGACGATATACGATAAAGTGATACCGGGCAGCAGTAAAACTTCAAATTAACATTAGTGGAGTATGGTTAGGGTATGACCTAGACGTCAACAATAGAGAAGTATATGGTGTCTTCGTTGTTGTGGAACATTAGTGATAGTGAAGTACTTTTTTTTCTAATGGAATGATTATGTATCGGTTTAGATCACAATAAGTTTACTCAACATTCTCAAACAAAGTTTGTTGTTTTATCTCGCTAAGAAAGGACACGAGAAAGCTATATATGGTTAGGGTGAGACTTGGAATCAACATTAGTTAAGAATGCAACTTCTTTGTTTGTGTAGTTAGGGAAAAACTTAAATCAACATTAGTAGAGTTTGTTTTGGGTAAGACTTGAAATCAACAAAGGTGAAGAATGTGCTTTTTTTGTTTTTGTGGATAGGTAAAGACTTTAAATCAACATTAGTGAGGGATATGTTTAGTGTGTTTAGAAATGCATTATTTGTGAATCAACCATTGGGAAGTATTTCTTTTTTTATTTTATTTTAAATGATTGTGTATTGATTTAGATGAGAATATGCTTGGCATGGTTGATGTTAGGAAGGAATCAACAATTTAAGTTGAAGACTTTTATTTGGTTTCAGTTAGACAATATATGATAAAGTGATATTGGGAGGCATTAATACATGAAATGAGCATTAGTGGTGTGTGGTGAGGGTATGACCTAAAAATCAGCGTTAGGGAAATATATGGTGTCTTTATCGTTGTAGTTAGGCTAAGACTTAAATCAACATTGGTAGAGCTTGTTTGCGGCAAGATTTTGAAATCAACATTAGTGAGGGATATGTTAGGTGCTTATAGAAGAGACTTCTAATCAACAATAGTGAATACTTTTCATTCAATGGAATGATGATGTATCAATTTAGATGACAATACGTTTAGTGTGGTTGATATAAGGGTTTTCTAAAAAATATGAAATGAAGTTTGTTGTTTTATCTCGCTAAGATGGGACACGATTAAGCTATGTAGGGTTAGGTGCTCAACTTTAGTTGTGTGTGTTTAGGGTGAGACTTGTAATCAACATTAGTGAAGAATGCAATGTTTTTGTTTGTGTGGTTAGGAAAAGACTTGAAATCAACATTGGTAGAGTTTTTTTTGGGTAAGACTTAAAGTCAAAATAGGTAAAGAAATTAATATTAGTGAGGGATATGTTAGGTGCTTTTAAAAGAGACTTCTAATCAACGATAGTGAAATACTTTTGTTCTAATGGAATGATGATGTATCGATTTAGATGACAATTCGTTTAGTGCGGTTGATATAAGGATTTTCTCAACAATCAGAAATGAAGTTTGTTGTTTTATCTCGCTAAGACATGACACGATTAAGCTATGTATGGTTAGGGTGAGATTGAAATCAACATTAGTTGTGTTCGGTTAGGGTGAGACTTGGAATCAACATTAGTGAAGAATGCGACTTCTTTGTTTGTGAGGTTAGGAAAATACTTGAAATCCACATTAATAGAGTTTTTTTTAGAAGACTTGAAATCAATATTAGTGAAGAATGTAACTTCTTTGTTTGTGTCGTTAGGGAAAGATTGTAAATCAAAATTAGTGAGGGATATGTTGTGTGTGTTTAGAAATGTGTTGTTCTTCAAGAGAGTTCTAATGAACTATTGGGAAGTATTTTTTATTTTATTTTAAATGATTGTTTATTGATTTAGATGAGAATACGCTTGGCGTGGATGATGCTAGGAAGGATTCAACAATTTAACTTTAAGACTTTTATTTGTTATCGTTTAGACGATAAATGATAAGGTGATGCTGGGGGCGGTAAGACTTGAAATGCGCTTTAGTGGAGTGCGATCAAGATATGACCTAAAAATCAACATTAGGGAAATATATGGTGTCTTGATCGTTGTGGTTAGGGTAAGACTTAAATCAACATTGGTAGAGCTTGTTTGCGACAAGATTTTAAAATCAACATTAGTGAGGGATATGTTAACATTAGTGAGGGATATGTTAGGTGCTTTTAGAAGAGGCTTCTAATCAACGATAGTGAAATATCTTTTGTTCTAATGGAATGATGATGTATTGATTTAGATGACAATACGCTTAGTCCTGTTGATAAGGGTTTTCTTAATAATTGGCAACAAAGTTTGTTGTTTTATCTCGCTAAGACAGTACACGACTAAGCTAAGTATGATTAGGGTGAGATTGAAATCAACATTAGTTGTGTGTGGTTAAGGTGAGACTTGGAATCAACATTAGTGAAGAATGTGACTTCTTTGTTTGTGTGGTTAGGTAAAGACTTAAGTCAACATTAGTGAGGGATATGTATGTGTTTAGAAATGCGTTGTTGATGAAGAGAGTTCTAATCAACCATTCGAAAGTATTTTTTGTTTTATTTTAAATGATTATGTATTGATTTAGATGCGAACACACTTGGCGTGGTTGATGTTAGGAAGGATTAAACAATTAAAATTGAAGACTTTTATTTGTTCTCGTTTAGATGACATATGGTAAAGTGATGTTGGGGCGTTTAGACTTGAAATGAGCATTAGTGGAGTGTGGTCAAGGTATGACCTAAAAATCAACATTAGGGAAACATATGGTGCCTCCATTTTTGTGGTTAGCTTAGACTTATATAAACTTTCGAAGATCTTGTTTGTAGCGAGATTTTGAAATCAACATTAGTGAGGGATATGTTAGGTGTTTTTATAAGAGACTTCTAATCAATGATAGTGAAATACTTTTTATTCTAATGGAATGATGATGTATCGATTTAGGTGACAATACGTTTAGTCATGTTGATATAAGGGTTTTCTCAACAATCAGAAATGAAGTTTGTTGTTTTATCTCACTAAGATAGGAGTTAATTTCTCTATGTATGGTTAGGGTGATTTTAAAATCAACATTAGTTATGTGTGGTTAGGGTGAGACTTGGAATCAACATTAGTGAAAAATGCGACTTCTTTGTTTGTGTGGTTAGGGAAACACTTCAAATCAACATTAGTAGAGTTTGTTTTGAGTCAGACTTGAAATCAACCTAGTTGAAGAATATGCTTTCTTTGTTTGGTTGGTTAGGAAAAGACTTCAAATCAACATTAGTGAGGGATATGTTGTGCGTGTTTAGAAATGCAGAGTTCTAATCAACCATTGAGGAGTATTTTTTGTTTGAATTTAAACGAATGTTTATTGATTTAGATGAGAATACTCTTGGCATGATTGTTAGGAAGTAATCAATAATTTAAATTGAAGAGTTTTATTTGGTCTCGAATACTGGGTGCAATAGGACTTGAATTGAGCATTAGTGGAGTGTGGTCAAGGTATAACTTAAAAGTCAAGATTAGCGAAATATATGGTGTCCTAATCGTTGAGATTAGGACTTAAATCAACATTGGTAGAGCTTGTTTGTGGCAAGACTTTTCAATTAATATTAGTAAGGGATATGTTAGGTGCTTTTACAAGAGACTTCTAATCAACAATAGTGAAATACTTTTTGTTATAATGGAATTATGATGTATCAATTTAGATAACAATACATTTATTGCAGTTGACATAAGGGTTTTCTCAACAATATAAAACGAAGTTTGTTGTTTGCTCTGATAGGACACGAGAAAGCTATGCATGGTTCGGGTAAGATTGAAATCAACATTTGTTGAGTGTGCTTGGGGTGAGACTTAAAATAAACATTGGTATGATGTAGTTTGGTTGAGTCTTGGAATCAACATTAGTGAAGAATGCGACGTCTTTGTTTTTGTGGATAGGGAAAGACTTAAAATCAACATCAGCGAGGGATATGTTGTGTGTGGTTAGAAATGCGTTGTTTTTCAATAGAGTTGTAATCAACCATTAGAAAATAGGGAAAGATTTAAATGATTGTGTATTGATTTAGATGAGAATACACTTGGTGTGGTTCATGTTAGGAAG
This sequence comes from Brasenia schreberi, assembly GCA_036023115.1. Lineage (NCBI taxonomy): Eukaryota > Viridiplantae > Streptophyta > Magnoliopsida > Nymphaeales > Cabombaceae > Brasenia > Brasenia schreberi. Next base: position 50,559 of record JAYKKT010000092.1, on the reverse strand, counting down.
GAATGAACAATTTAAATTGAATACTTTTATTTGATTTTGGTTGAGCGACATATGATAAAGTGATGCTACAGGGGGCAATAAGACCTTAAATGAGCATTAGTGGGGTGTGGTTGGGGTATGACCTAAAAATCAACATTAGAGAAATATATGGTGTCCTAATCGTTAAGATTAGGGTAAGACTTAAATCAACATTGTTAGAGCTTGTTTGTGGCAAGACTTTGAAATCAACATTTGTAAGGGATATGTTAGGTTCTTTTAGAAGAGACTTCTAATCATCAATAGTGAAATACTTTTTATTTTAGTGGAATGATAATGTATCGGTTTAGATGACAATACGTTTAATGCGGTTAATATACAAGTTTTCTAAAAAATCTAAAACTAAGGTTGCTGTTTTATCTCGCTAAGATAGGATACGAGAAAGCTATGTATGGTTAGAGTGAGATTGAAATCAATTTTAGTTGAGTGTGCTTAGGGTGAGGTTTAAAATCAACATTGGTGCGATGTAGTTTGGGCAAGACTTGAAATCAACATTAGCGAAGATTGCGACTTTTTTGTTTGTGTGGTTAGGAAAAGACTTCAAATCAACATTAGTGAGGGATATGTTTGTGTGTTTAGAAATGCGTTGTTGTTGAAGAGAGTTCTAATCAACCATTCGAAAGTATTTTTTGTTTTATTTTAAATGGTTGTGTATTGATTTAGATGCGAACACGATTGGCGTGGTTGATGTTAGGAAGGATGAAACAATTTAAATTGAAGGCTTATATTTGTTTTCGTTTAGACGATATATGTTAAAGTGATGCTGGGGCGGTAAGACTTGAAATGAGCACTAGTGGACTATGGCCAAGGTATGACCTATAAAAATCATCATTAGAAAAATATATGGTGTCCTAATCATTGAGATTAAGGTGAGACTTAAATCTACAATAGTAGAGCTTGTTTGCGCTAAGACTTTAAAATCAACATTAGTGAGGGATATGTTAGGTGTTTTTTGAAGAGACTTCTAATCAACGATAATGAAATACTTTTTTGTTCTAATGGAATGATTATGTAACAGTTTAGATGATAATACATTTAGTGAGTTTGATATAAGGGTTTTCTCAACAATCGGAAATGAAGTTTGTTGTTTTAACTGACTCAGACGGGACACGAGAAACTATGTATGGTTTGTGTAAGATTGAAATCAACATTAGTTAAGTGTGCTTAGGATGAGACTTAAAATCAACATTTATGCGATATAGTTAGGGTGAGACTTGGAATCAACATTAGTGAAGAATGCGACTTCTTTGTTTGTGTTGTTAGGGAAAGACTTGAAATCAACGTTAGAAGAATTTGTTTTGTGTAAGACTTAAAATCAACATAGGTAATGAAATTGCCTTCTCTTTGTTTGTAGTTAGAGAAGGACTTTAAATCAACATTGGTGAGGGATATGTTGTGAGTGGTTAGAAATGCGTTGTTTTTCAATAGAGTTTAATCAACCATTTGAAAGTATTTTTTATTTTAATTTAAATGATTTGTATTGATTTAGATTAGAATACGCTTGGCAAGGTTTAAAGGAATCAACAATCTAAGTTGAAGACTTTTATTTGATCTCGGTTAGATGACATATGATAAAGTAATACAACAACAACAACAACTAAGCCTTTTCCGATACTAGACGGGTCGACTACATGGATTCTATATTTTCACATATCCCTATCATGTGTCATGTTAGCAATTAACTCACAATAGGCTAGACCATTCTTTATTATTTATTTTCAACACTTTTGTTGTCGTCCTTTACCTCTTTTACTACTTTCAAAATAGTTTTTCATACCTTCTTAGAGGTTCTCCTTTTTATCTTCTTTTTATATGTCCAAACCACCTTAAACGATATTCTCTCATTTTATCTTCTATTGGTGCCATACATAATTTATTTCTAATAACCTTATTATTTTTACAGTCTTTTCTTGTATGACCACTCATCCATCTCAACATCTTTATTTATGTCATAGACATCTTTTGTACATGTGGATGATTAACTACCCAACACTCACAACCATAAAACATGGAAGGTCTGATTGGTGCTCTATAATATTTACCTTTTAACTTGAACAATATCTTCTTATCACAAAGAATACTTAATGCTCCTCTCCATTTTATCCAACCCGTATTAATTAACCCAACACTCTAAAAAATTGACTCTAGATATTTAAAATTTTCCTTTTGGGAATGCAATGTGCGCCAATTTTAATTTCTATGGCATCTGAAGTAACCAAATGATCAAACTTATATTCCATATACTTTGTCTTGTTCTACTAAGTCGGAAGCCTTACTTTCTAATGTTTCTCTCAATAGTTCTAATTTTCTATTAACGTTTTCTTAGACTCCTCCACTAACACAATGTCATATGCAAATAACATACACCAAGGTACTTCATCTTGAATATGTTTCGTTAACTCATCAATCACCATTGGTGTATGTTATGTGCAGATGACATTATCTTAGTGGAGGAGTCTTAAAAAAAGCTAATAGAAAATTGGAACTATCGAGAGAAACATTAGAAAGTAAAGGCTTTCGACTTAGCAGAACAAAGACATAATACATGAAATGTAAGTTTGATCATTTGGTTATTTCAGAGGACATAGAAATTAAAATTGGTACACAATACATCTCCTAAAAAGAAAGCTTTAAATACCTAGGATCAATTTTTCAGAGTGATGAAGAATTGATATGCATAGAATTAATGCTAATTGGTTAAAATGGAGAGAAGCATAAAGTATTCTTTGTGATCAGAAGAAACTATTAAAGTTAAAAGGTAAATATTATAGAACATTAATTACACCTGCCATGTTTTATGGTTGAGTATTGGGCATTTAATCCTCAACATGTACAAAAGATGTCTGTGACAGAAAGGAAGATGGATGAGTAGTCATACAAGAAAAAACCGTATACATAATGAGGTTATTAGAAATAAATTATGTGTGGCACCAATAGAGGATAAAATGGGAGAATATCGTTTAAGGTGGTTTGGACATATAGAAAGAAGAACATGTAAGAATGTATGAAAAACTAGATTTTAAAAGTATTAAAAGATGTAGACGACGACCACAAAAGTATTGGAAAGAAAAAATAAAGAATGATCTAGCTTATTTTGAGTTAACTACTAACATGACACATGATAGGGCTATGTGGAAAAAAGGATCCATGTAGTCGACCTCGTCTAGTATGGGGAAAGGCTTAGTTGTTGTTTGTTGTATGTATTAATTAAGATGAGAATACGGTCGGCGGGGTTGATGTTAGGTGCTTTTAGAAGACACTTCTAATCAAATTTTTAAATTGAAGACTTTTATTTGTTCTCGGTTAGACAATATATCATAAAGTGATGTTCAGGGGCGGTAGGACTTGAAATGCGCATTAGTGGAGTGTGGTGAGAGTATTACCTAAAAATCAACATTAGGGTAATATATGGTGTCTTGGTCGTTAGGGTTAGGGTAAGACTTAAATCAACAAATCAACATTTGTGAGGGATATGTTAGGTGCTTTTTGAAGAGAGTTTTAGTCAACATTAGTGAAGTACTTTTCGTTCTAATAGAATGATGATATATGGGTTTAGATGAGAATACGTTTAGTGCGGTTGATATAAGGGTTTTCTCAACAATTTGAAATGAAGTTTTTTGTTTTATCTCACTAAGACACGACACGAGAAAGCTATGTATGGTTAGTGTGAGATTGAAATCAACATTAGTTGAGTGTGGTTAGGGTGAGGCTTAAAATAAACATTGGTGTGATCGGGTTAGGGTGAGACTTGAAAAGAACATTAGTGAAGAATGCGACTTCTTTGTTTACGTGGTTACGGTAAGACTTAAAATCAACTTTAGTAGAGTTTGTTTTGAGTTAAACTTGAAATCAACATAGGTAAAGAATGTGCGTTATTTATTTCTGTGGTTAGGAAAAGACTTCAAATCAACATTAGCGAGGGATATGTTGTGTGTGTTTTGAAACGCGTTGTTCTTTAAGAGCGTTCTAATCAACCGTTGAGAAATATTTTTTGTTCTAATTTAAGCGATTGTGTATTGATTTAGATGAGAGCATGCTTGGTGTGGTTGATGTTAGAAAGGAATCAACAATTTAAGTTGAAGACTTTAATTTGTTCTCGATTAGACGGTATATGATAATGTGATGTTCGAGGGTGGTATGACTTTAAATGAGCATTAGTGGAGTGGGGTGAGGGTATGACCTAAAAATCAACATTAGGGAAATATATGGTGTCTTGATCATTCAGACTAGGGTAAGGCTTAAATCAACATTGGTAGAGCTTGTTTGCAGCAAGACTTTAAAATCAAGATTAGTGAAGGATATGTTAGGTACTTTTAGAAAAGACTTCTAATTAACGACAGTGAAGTACTTTTCGTTCTAATAGAATGATGAAATATGGGTTTAGATGAGAATACGTTTAGTGCGGTTGATATAAGGGTTTTCTCAACAATTTGAAATGAAGTTTTTTGTTTTATCTCACTAAGACACGACACGAGAAAGCTATGTATGGTTAGTGTGAGATTGAAATCAACATTAGTTGAGTGTGGTTAGGGTGAGGCTTAAAATAAACATTGGTGTGATCGGGTTAGGGTGAGACTTGGAATGAACATTAGTGAAGAATGCGACTTCTTTGTTTACGTGGTTACGGTAAGACTTAAAATCAACTTTAGTAGAGTTTGTTTTGAGTTAAACTTGAAATCAACATAGATAAAGAATGTGCGTTATTTATTTGTGTGGTTAGGAAAAGACTTCAAATCAACATTAGCGAGGGATATGTTGTGTGTGTTTTGAAACACGTTGTTCTTTAAGAGCGTTCTAATCAACCGTTGAGAAATATTTTTTGTTCTAATTTAAGCGATTGTGTATTGATTTAGATGAGAGCATGCTTGGCGTAGTTGATGTTAGGAAGGAATCAACAATGTAAGTTGAAGACTTTAATTTGTTCTCGGTTAGACGGTATATGATAATGTGATGTTCGGGGGTGGTATGACTTTAAATGAGCATTAGTGGAGTGCGGTGAGGGTATGACCTAAAATCAACATTAGGGAAATATATGGTGTCTTGATCATTGAGACTAGGGTAAGGCTTAAATCAACATTGGTAGAGCTTGTTTGCAGCAAGACTTTAAAATCAAGATTAGTGAAGGATATGTTAGGTACTTTTAGAAAAGACTTCTAATTAACGACAGTGAAGTACTTTTCGTTCTAATAGAATGATGATATATGGGTTTAGATGAGAATACGTTTAGTGCGGTTGATATAAGGGTTTTCTCAACAATTTGAAATGAAGTTTTTTGTTTTATCTCACTAAGACACGACACGAGAAAGCTATGTATGGTTAGTGTGAGATTGAAATCAACATTAGTTGAGTGTGGTTAGGGTGAGGCTTAAAATAAACATTGGTGTGATCGGGTTAGGGTGAGACTTGGAATGAACATTAGTGAAGAATGCGACTTCTTTGTTTACGTGGTTACGGTAAGACTTAAAATCAACTTTAGTAGAGTTTGTTTTGAGTTAAACTTGAAATCAACATAGGTAAAGAATGTGCGTTATTTATTTGTGTGGTTAGGAAAAGACTTCAATTCAACATTAGCGAGGGATATGTTGTGTGTGTTTTGAAACGCGTTGTTCTTTAAGAGCGTTCTAATCAACCATTGGGAAATATTTTTTGTTCTAATTTAAGCGATTGTGTATTGATTTAGATGAGAGCATGCTTGGCGTGGTTGATCTTAGGAAGGAATCAACAATTTAAGTTGAAGACTTTAATTTGTTCTCGGTTAGACGGTATATGATAATGTGATGTTCGGGGGTGGTATGACTTTAAATGAGCATTAGTGGAGTGCGGTGAGGGTATGACCTAAAAATCAACATTAAGGAAATATATGGTGTCTTGATCATTGAGACTAGGGTAAGACTTAAATCAACATTGGTAGAGCTTGTTTGCAGCAAGACTTTAAAATCAAGATTAGTGAAGGATATGTTAGGTACTTTTAGAAAAGACTTCTAATTAACGACAGTGAAGTACTTTTCGTTCTAGTAGAATGATGATATATGGGTTTAGATGATAATACGTTTAGTGCGGTTGATATAAGGGTTTTCTCAACAATTTGAAATGAAGTTTTTTGTTTTATCTCACTAAGACACGACACGAGAAAGCTATGTATGGTTAGTGTGAGATTGAAATCAACATTAGTTGAGTGTGGTTAGGGTGAGGCTTAAAATAAACATTGGTGTGATCGGGTTAGGGTGAGACTTGGAATGAACATTAGTGAAGAATGCGACTTCTTTGTTTACGTGGTTACGGTAAGACTTAAAATCAACTTTAGTAGAGTTTGTTTTGAGTTAAACTTGAAATCAAAATAGGTAAAGAATGTGCGTTATTTATTTGTGTGGTTAGGAAAAGACTTCAATTCAACATTAGCGAGGGATATGTTGTGTGTGTTTTGAAACGCGTTGTTCTTTAAGAGCGTTCTAATCAACCGTTGGGAAATATTTTTTGTTCTAATTTAAGCGATTGTGTATTGATTTAGATGAGAGCATGCTTGGCGTGGTTGATGTTAGGAAGGAATCAACAATTTAAGTTGAAGGCTTTAATTTGTTCTCGGTTAGACGGTATATGATAATGTGATGTTCGGGGGTGGTATGACTTTAAATGAGCATTAGTGGAGTGCGGTGAGGGTATGACCTAAAAATCAACATTAGGGAAATATATGGTGTCTTGATCATTGAGACTAGGGTAAGACTTAAATCAACATTGGTAGAGCTTGTTTGCAGCAAGACTTTAAAATCAAGATTAGTGAAGGATATGTTAGGTACTTTTAGAAAAGACTTCTAATTAATGACGGTGAAGTACTTTTCGTTCTAATAGAATGATGATATATGGGTTTAGATGAGAATACGTTTAGTGCGGTTGATATAAGGGTTTTCTCAACAATTTGAAATGAAGTTTTTTGTTTTATCTCACTAAGACACGACACGAGAAAGCTATGTATGGTTAGTGTGAGATTGAAATCAACATTAGTTGAGTGTGGTTAGGGTGAGGCTTAAAATAAACATTGGTGTGATCGGGTTAGGGTGAGACTTGGAATGAACATTAGTGAAGAATGCGACTTCTTTGTTTACGTGGTTACGGTAAGACTTAAAATCAACTTTAGTAGAGTTTGTTTTGAGTTAAACTTGAAATCAACATAGGTAAAGAATGTGCGTTATTTATTTGTGTGGTTAGGAAAAGACTTCAATTCAACATTAGCGAGGGATATGTTGTGTGTGTTTTGAAACGCGTTGTTCTTTAAGAGCGTTCTAATCAACCGTTGGGAAATATTTTTTGTTCTAATTTAAGCGATTGTGTATTGATTTAGATGAGAGCATGCTTGGCGTGGTTGATGTTAGGAAGGAATCAACAATTTAAGTTGAAGACTTTAATTTGTTCTCGGTTAGACGGTATATGATAATGTGATGTTCGGGGGTGGTATGACTTTCAATGAGCATTAGTGGAGTGCGGTGAGGGTATGACCTAAAAATCAACATTAGGGAAATATATGGTGTCTTGATCATTGAGACTAGGGTAAGGCTTAAATCAACATTGGTAGAGCTTGTTTGCAGCAAGACTTTAAAATCAAGATTAGTGAAGGATATGTTAGGTACTTTTAGAAAAGACTTCTAATTAACGACAGTGAAGTACTTTTCGTTCTAATAGAATGATGATATATGGGTTTAGATGAGAATACGTTGAGTGCGGTTGATATAAGGGTTTTCTCAACAATTTGAAATGAAGTTTTTTGTTTTATCTCACTAAGACACGACACGAGAAAGCTATGTATGGTTAGTGTGAGATTGAAATCAACATTAGTTGAGTGTGGTTAGGGTGAGGCTTAAAATAAACATTGGTGTGATCGGGTTAGGGTGAGACTTGGAATGAACATTAGTGAAGAATGCGACTTCTTTGTTTACGTGGTTACGGTAAGACTTAAAATCAACTTTAGTAGAGTTTGTTTTGAGTTAAACTTGAAATCAAAATAGGTAAAGAATGTGCGTTATTTATTTGTGTGGTTAGGAAAAGACTTCAATTCAACATTAGCGAGGGATATGTTGTGTGTGTTTTGAAACGCGTTGTTCTTTAAGAGCGTTCTAATCAACCGTTGGGAAATATTTTTTGTTCTAATTTAAGCGATTGTGTATTGATTTAGATGAGAGCATGCTTGGCGTGGTTGATCTTAGGAAGGAATCAACAATTTAAGTTGAAGACTTTAATTTGTTCTCGGTTAGACGGTATATGATAATGTGATGTTCGGAAGTGGTATGACTTTAAATGAGCATTAGTGGAGTGCGGTAAGGGTATGACCTAAAAATCAACATTAAGGAAATATATGGTGTCTTGATCATTGAGACTAGGGTAAGACTTAAATCAACATTGGTAGAGCTTGTTTGCAGCAAGACTTTAAAATCAAGATTAGTGAAGGATATGTTAGGTACTTTTAGAAAAGACTTCTAATTAACGACGGTGAAGTACTTTTCGTTCTAGTAGAATGATGATATATGGGTTTAGATGATAATACGTTTAGTGCGGTTGATATAAGGGTTTTCTCAACAATTTGAAATGAAGTTTTTTGTTTTATCTGACTAAGACACGACACGAGAAAGCTATGTATGGTTAGTGTGAGATTGAAATCAACATTAGTTGAGTGTGGTTAGGGTGAGGCTTAAAATAAACATTGGTGTGATCGGGTTTGGGTGAGACTTGGAATGAACATTAGTGAAGAATGCGACTTCTTTGTTTACGTGGTTACGGTAAGACTTAAAATCAACTTTAGTAGAGTTTGTTTTGAGTTAAACTTGAAATCAAAATAGGTAATGTGCGTTATTTATTTGTGTGGTTAGGAAAAGGCTTCAATTCAACATTAGCGAGGGATATGTTGTGTGTGTTTTGAAACGCGTTGTTGTTTAAGAGCGTTCTAATCAACCGTTGAGAAATATTTTTTGTTCTAATTTAAGCGATTGTGTATTGATTTAGATGAGAGCATGCTTGGCGTGGTTGATGTTAGGAAGGAATCAACAATTTAAGTTGAAGACTTTAATTTGTTCTCGATTAGACGGTATATGATAATGTGATGTTCGGGGGTGGTATGACTTTAAATGAGCATTAGTGGAGTGGGGTGAGGGTATGACCTAAAAATCAACATTAGGGAAATATATGGTGTCTTGATCATTCCGACTAGGGTAAGGCTTAAATCAACATTGGTAGAGCTTGTTTGCAGCAAGACTTTAAAATCAAGATTAGTGACGGATATGTTAGGTACTTTTAGAAAAGACTTCTAATTAACGACAGTGAGGTACTTTTCGTTCTAATAGAATGATGATATATGGGTTTAGATGAGAATACGTTGAGTGCGGTTGATATAAGGGTTTTCTCAACAATTTGAAATGAAGTTTTTTGTTTTATCTCACTAAGACACGACACGAGAAAGCTATGTATGGTTAGTGTGAGATTGAAATCAACATTAGTTGAGTGTGGTTAGGGTGAGGCTTAAAATAAACATTGGTGTGATGGGGTTAGGGTGAGACTTGGAATGAACATTAGTGAAGAATGCGACTTCTTTGTTTACGTGGTTACGGTAAGACTTAAAATCAACTTTAGTAGAGTTTGTTTTGAGTTAAACTTGAAATCAACATAGGTAAAGAATGTGCGTTATTTATTTGTGTGGTTAGGAAAAGACTTCAAATCAACATTAGCGAGGGATATGTTGTGTGTGTTTTGAAACGCGTTGTTCTTTAAGAGCGTTCTAATCAACCGTTGAGAAATATTTTTTGTTCTAATTTAAGCGATTGTGTATTGATTTAGATGAGAGCATGCTTGGCGTGGTTGATGTTAGGAAGGAATCAACAATGTAAGTTGAAGACTTTAATTTGTTCTCGGTTAGACGGTATATGATAATGTGATGTTCGGGGGTGGTATGACTTTAAATGAGCATTAGTGGAGTGCGGTGAGGGTATGACCTAAAAATCAACATTAGGGAAATATATGGTGTCTTGATCATTGAGACTAGGGTAAGGCTTAAATCAACATTGGTAGAGCTTGTTTGCAGCAAGACTTTAAAATCAAGATTAGTGAAGGATATGTTAGGTACTTTTAGAAAAGACTTCTAATTAACGACAGTGAAGTACTTTTCGTTCTAATAGAATGATGATATATGGGTTTAGATGAGAATACGTTTAGTGCGGTTGATATAAGGGTTTTCTCAACAATTTGAAATGAAGTTTTTTGTTTTATCTCACTAAGACACGACACGAGAAAGCTATGTATGGTTAGTGTGAGATTGAAATCAACATTAGTTGAGTGTGGTTAGGGTGAGGCTTAAAATAAACATTGGTGTGATGGGGTTAGGGTGAGACTTGGAATGAACATTAGTGAAGAATGCGACTTCTTTGTTTACGTGGTTACGGTAAGACTTAAAATCAACTTTAGTAGAGTTTGTTTTGAGTTAAACTTGAAATCAAAATAGGTAAAGAATGTGCGTTATTTATTTGTGTGGTTAGGAAAAGACTTCAATTCAACATTAGCGAGGGATATGTTGTGTGTGTTTTGAAACGCGTTGTTCTTTAAGAGCGTTCTAATCAACCATTGGGAAATATTTTTTGTTCTAATTTAAGCGATTGTGTATTGATTTAGATGAGAGCATGCTTGGCGTGGTTGATCTTAGGAAGGAATCAACAATTTAAGTTGAAGACTTTAATTTGTTCTCGGTTAGACGGTATATGATAATGTGATGTTCGGGGGTGGTATGACTTTAAATGAGCATTAGTGGAGTGCGGTGAGGGTATGACCTAAAAATCAACATTAAGGAAATATATGGTGTCTTGATCATTGAGACTAGGGTAAGACTTAAATCAACATTGGTAGAGCTTGTTTGCAGCAAGACTTTAAAATCAAGATTAGTGAAGGATATGTTAGGTACTTTTAGAAAAGACTTCTAATTAACGACAGTGAAGTACTTTTCGTTCTAATAGAATGATGATATATGGGTTTAGATGAGAATACGTTGAGTGCGGTTGATATAAGGGTTTTCTCAACAATTTGAAATGAAGTTTTTTGTTTTATCTCACTAAGACACGACACGAGAAAGCTATGTATGGTTAGTGTGAGATTGAAATCAACATTAGTTGAGTGTGGTTAGGGTGAGGCTTAAAATAAACATTGGTGTGATCGGGTTAGGGTGAGACTTGGAATGAACATTAGTGAAGAATGCGACTTCTTTGTTTACGTGGTTACGGTAAGACTTAAAATCAACTTTAGTAGAGTTTGTTTTGAGTTAAACTTGAAATCAACATAGATAAAGAATGTGCGTTATTTATTTGTGTGGTTAGGAAAAGGCTTCAATTCAACATTAGCGAGGGATATGTTGTGTGTGTTTTGAAACGCGTTGTTCTTTAAGAGCGTTCTAATCAACCGTTGAGAAATATTTTTTGTTCTAATTTAAGCGATTGTGTATTGATTTAGATGAGAGCATGCTTGGCGTGGTTGATGTTAGGAAGGAATCAACAATTTAAGTTGAAGACTTTAATTTGTTCTCGATTAGACGGTATATGATAATGTGATGTTCGGGGGTGGTATGACTTTAAATGAGCATTAGTGGAGTGGGGTGAGGGTATGACCTAAAAATCAACATTAGGGAAATATATGGTGTCTTGATCATTCAGACTAGGGTAAGGCTTAAATCAACATTGGTAGAGCTTGTTTGCAGCAAGACTTTAAAATCAAGATTAGTGAAGGATATGTTAGGTACTTTTAGAAAAGACTTCTAATTAACGACAGTGAAGTACTTTTCGTTCTAATAGAATGATGATATATGGGTTTAGATGATAATACGTTTAGTGCGGTTGATATAAGGGTTTTCTCAACAATTTGAAATGAAGTTTTTTGTTTTATCTCACTAAGACACGACACGAGAAAGCTATGTATGGTTAGTGTGAGATTGAAATCAACATTAGTTGAGTGTGGTTAGGGTGAGGCTTAAAATAAACATTGGTGTGATCGGGTTAGGGTGAGACTTGGAATGAACATTAGTGAAGAATGCGACTTCTTTGTTTACGTGGTTACGGTAAGACTTAAAATCAACTTTAGTAGAGTTTGTTTTGAGTTAAACTTGAAATCAAAATAGGTAAAGAATGTGCGTTATTTATTTGTGTGGTTAGGAAAAGACTTCAATTCAACATTAGCGAGGGATATGTTGTGTGTGTTTTGAAACGCGTTGTTCTTTAAGAGCGTTCTAATCAACCGTTGGGAAATATTTTTTGTTCTAATTTAAGCGATTGTGTATTGATTTAGATGAGAGCATGCTTGGCGTGGTTGATGTTAGGAAGGAATCAACAATTTAAGTTGAAGGCTTTAATTTGTTCTCGGTTAGACGGTATATGATAATGTGATGTTCGGGGGTGGTATGACTTTAAATGAGCATTAGTGGAGTGCGGTGAGGGTATGACCTAAAATCAACATTAGGGAAATATATGGTGTCTTGATCATTGAGACTAGGGTAAGGCTTAAATCAACATTGGTAGAGCTTGTTTGCAGCAAGACTTTAAAATCAAGATTAGTGAAGGATATGTTAGGTACTTTTAGAAAAGACTTCTAATTAACGACAGTGAAGTACTTTTCGTTCTAATAGAATGATGATATATGGGTTTAGATGAGAATACGTTTAGTGCGGTTGATATAAGGGTTTTCTCAACAATTTGAAATGAAGTTTTTTGTTTTATCTCACTAAGACACGACACGAGAAAGCTATGTATGGTTAGTGTGAGATTGAAATCAACATTAGTTGAGTGTGGTTAGGGTGAGGCTTAAAATAAACATTGGTGTGATGGGGTTAGGGTGAGACTTGGAATGAACATTAGTGAAGAATGCGACTTCTTTGTTTACGTGGTTAACGGTAAGACTTAAATTGTGTGGTTAGGAAAAGACTTCAATTCAACATTAGCGAGGGATATGTTGTGTGTGTTTTGAAACGCGTTGTTCTTTAAGAGCGTTCTAATCAACCATTGGGAAATATTTTTTGTTCTAATTTAAGCGATTGTGTATTGATTTAGATGAGAGCATGCTTGGCGTGGTTTATCTTAGGAAGGAATCAACAATTTAAGTTGAAGACTTTAATTTGTTCTCGGTTAGACGGTATATGATAATGTGATGTTCGGGGGTGGTATGACTTTAAATGAGCATTAGTGGAGTGCGGTGAGGGTATGACCTAAAAATCAACATTAAGGAAATATATGGTGTCTTGATCATTGATACTAGGGTAAGACTTAAATCAACATTGGTAGAGCTTGTTTGCAGCAAGACTTTAAAATCAAGATTAGTGAAGGATATGTTAGGTACTTTTAGAAAAGACTTCTAATTAACGACAGTGAAGTACTTTTCGTTCTAGTAGAATGATGATATATGGGTTTAGATGATAATACGTTTAGTGCGGTTGATATAAGGGTTTTCTCAACAATTTGAAATGAAGTTTTTTGTTTTATCTCACTAAGACACGACACGAGAAAGCTATGTATGGTTAGTGTGAGATTGAAATCAACATTAGTTGAGTGTGGTTAGGGTGAGGCTTAAAATAAACATTGGTGTGATCGGGTTAGGGTGAGACTTGGAATGAACATTAGTGAAGAATGCGACTTCTTTGTTTACGTGGTTACGGTAAGACTTAAAATCAACTTTAGTAGAGTTTGTTTTGAGTTAAACTTGAAATCAAAATAGGTAAAGAATGTGCGTTATTTATTTGTGTGGTTAGGAAAAGACTTCAATTCAACATTAGCGAGGGATATGTTGTGTGTGTTTTGAAACGCGTTGTTCTTTAAGAGCGTTCTAATCAACCGTTGGGAAATATTTTTTGTTCTAATTTAAGCGATTGTGTATTGATTTAGATGAGAGCATGCTTGGCGTGGTTGATGTTAGGAAGGAATCAACAATTTAAGTTGAAGACTTTAATTTGTTCTCGGTTAGACGGTATTTGATAATGTGATGTTCGGGGGTGGTATGACTTTAAATGAGCATTAGTGGAGTGCGGTGAGGGTATGACCTAAAAATCAACATTAGGGAAATATATGGTGTCTTGATCATTGAGACTAGGGTAAGACTTAAATCAACATTGGTAGAGCTTGTTTGCAGCAAGACTTTAAAATCAAGATTAGTGAAGGATATGTTAGGTACTTTTAGAAAAGACTTCTAATTAACGACGGTGAAGTACTTTTCGTTTTAATAGAATGATGATATATGGGTTTAGATGAGAATACGTTTAGTGCGGTTGATATAAGGGTTTTCTCAACAATTTGAAATGAAGTTTTTTGTTTTATCTCACTAAGACACGACACGAGAAAGCTATGTATGGTTAGTGTGAGATTGAAATCAACATTAGTTGAGTGTGGTTAGGGTGAGGCTTAAAATAAACATTGGTGTGATCGGGTTAGGGTGAGACTTGGAATGAACATTAGTGAAGAATGCGACTTCTTTGTTTACGTGGTTACGGTAAGACTTAAAATCAACTTTAGTAGAGTTTGTTTTGAGTTAAACTTGAAATCAACATAGGTAAAGAATGTGCGTTATTTATTTGTGTGGTTAGGAAAAGACTTCAATTCAACATTAGCGAGGGATATGTTGTGTGTGTTTTGAAACGCGTTGTTCTTTAAGAGCGTTCTAATCAACCGTTGAGAAATATTTTTTGTTCTAATTTAAGCGATTGTGTATTGATTTAGATGAGAGCATGCTTGGCGTGGTTGATGTTAGGAAGGAATCAACAATTTAAGTTGAAGACTTTAATTTGTTCTCGATTAGACGGTATATGATAATGTGATGTTCGGGGGTGGTATGACTTTAAATGAGCATTAGTGGAGTGGGGTGAGGGTATGACCTAAAAATCAACATTAGGGAAATATATGGTGTCTTGATCATTGAGACTAGGGTAAGGCTTAAATCAACATTGGTAGAGCTTGTTTGCAGCAAGACTTTAAAATCAAGATTAGTGAAGGATATGTTAGGTACTTTTAGAAAGACTTCTAATTAACGACAGTGAAGTACTTTTCGTTCTAATAGAATGATGATATATGGGTTTAGATGAGAATACGTTTAGTGCGGTTGATATAAGGGTTTTCTCAACAATTTGAAATGAAGTTTTTTGTTTTATCTCACTAAGACACGACACGAGAAAGCTATGTATGGTTAGTGTGAGATTGAAATCAACATTAGTTGAGTGTGGTTAGGGTGAGGCTTAAAATAAACATTGGTGTGATCGGGTTAGGGTGAGACTTGGAATGAACATTAGTGAAGAATGCGACTTCTTTGTTTACGTGGTTACGGTAAGACTTAAAATCAACTTTAGTAGAGTTTGTTTTGAGTTAAACTTGAAATCAACATAGGTAAAGAATGTGCGTTATTTATTTGTGTGGTTAGGAAAAGACTTCAATTCAACATTAGCGAGGGATATGTTGTGTGTGTTTTGAAACGCGTTGTTCTTTAAGAGCGTTCTAATCAACCGTTGGGAAAATTTTTTGTTCTAATTTAAGCGATTGTGTATTGATTTAGATGAGAGCATGCTTGGCGTGGTTGATGTTAGGAAGGAATCAACAATTTAAGTTGAAGACTTTAATTTGTTCTCGGTTAGACGGTATATGATAATGTGATGTTCGGGGGTGGTATGACTTTAAATGAGCATTAGTGGAGTGCGGTGAGGGTATGACCTAAAAATCAACATTAGGGAAATATATGGTGTCTTGATCATTGAGACTAGGGTAAGACTTAAATCAACATTGGTAGAGCTTGTTTGCAGCAAGACTTTAAAATCAAGATTAGTGAAGGATATGTTAGGTACTTTTAGAAAAGACTTCTAATTAACGACAGTGAAGTACTTTTCGTTCTAATAGAATGATGATATATGGGTTTAGATGAGAATACGTTTAGTGCGGTTGATATAAGGGTTTTCTCAACAATTTGAAATGAAGTTTTTTGTTTTATCTCACTAAGACACGACACGAGAAAGCTATGTATGGTTAGTGTGAGATTGAAATCAACATTAGTTGAGTGTGGTTAGGGTGAGGCTTAAAATAAACATTGGTGTGATCGGGTTAGGGTGAGACTTGGAATGAACATTAGTGAAGAATGCGACTTCTTTGTTTACGTGGTTACGGTAAGACTTAAAATCAACTTTAGTAGAGTTTGTTTTGAGTTAAACTTGAAATCAACATAGGTAAAGAATGTGCGTTATTTATTTGTGTGGTTAGGAAAAGACTTCAATTCAACATTAGCGAGGGATATGTTGTGTGTGTTTTGAAACGCGTTGTTCTTTAAGAGCGTTCTAATCAACCGTTGAGAAATATTTTTTGTTCTAATTTAAGCGATTGTGTATTGATTTAGATGAGAGCATGCTTGGCGTGGTTGATGTTAGGAAGGAATCAACAATTTAAGTTGAAGACTTTAATTTGTTCTCGATTAGACGGTATATGATAATGTGATGTTCGGGGGTGGTATGACTTTAAATGAGCATTAGTGGAGTGGGGTGAGGGTATGACCTAAAAATCAACATTAGGGAAATATATGGTGTCTTGATCATTGAGACTAGGGTAAGGCTTAAATCAACATTGGTAGAGCTTGTTTGCAGCAAGACTTTAAAATCAAGATTAGTGAAGGATATGTTAGGTACTTTTAGAAAAGACTTCTAATTAACGACAGTGAAGTACTTTTCGTTCTAATAGAATGATGATATATGGGTTTAGATGAGAATACGTTTAGTGCGGTTGATATAAGGGTTTTCTCAACAATTTGAAATGAAGTTTTTTGTTTTATCTCACTAAGACACGACACGAGAAAGCTATGTATGGTTAGTGTGAGATTGAAATCAACATTAGTTGAGTGTGGTTAGGGTGAGGCTTAAAATAAACATTGGTGTGATCGGGTTAGGGTGAGACTTGGAATGAACATTAGTGAAGAATGCGACTTCTTTGTTTACGTGGTTACGGTAAGACTTAAAATCAACTTTAGTAGAGTTTGTTTTGAGTTAAACTTGAAATCAACAATAGGTAAAGAATGTGCGTTATTTATTTGTGTGGTTAGGAAAAGACTTCAATTCAACATTAGCGAGGGATATGTTGTGTGTGTTTTGAAACGCGTTGTTCTTTAAGAGCGTTCTAATCAACCGTTGGGAAATATTTTTTGTTCTAATTTAAGCGATTGTGTATTGATTTAGATGAGAGCATGCTTGGCGTGGTTGATGTTAGGAAGGAATCAACAATTTAAGTTGAAGACTTTAATTTGTTCTCGGTTAGACGGTATATGATAATGTGATGTTCGGGGGTGGTATGACTTTAAATGAGCATTAGTGGAGTGCGGTGAGGGTATGACCTAAAAATCAACATTAGGGAAATATATGGTGTCTTGATCATTGAGACTAGGGTAAGGCTTAAATCAACATTGGTAGAGCTTGTTTGCAGCAAGACTTTAAAATCAAGATTAGTGAAGGATATGTTAGGTACTTTTAGAAAAGACTTCTAATTAACGACAGTGAAGTACTTTTCGTTCTAATAGAATGATGATATATGGGTTTAGATGAGAATACGTTTAGTGCGGTTGATATAAGGGTTTTCTCAACAATTTGAAATGAAGTTTTTTGTTTTATCTCACTAAGACACGACACGAGAAAGCTATGTATGGTTAGTGTGAGATTGAAATCAACATTAGTTGAGTGTGGTTAGGGTGAGGCTTAAAATAAACATTGGTGTGATCGGGTTAGGGTGAGACTTGGAATGAACATTAGTGAAGAATGCGACTTCTTTGTTTACGTGGTTACGGTAAGACTTAAAATCAACTTTAGTAGAGTTTGTTTTGAGTTAAACTTGAAATCAACATAGGTAAAGAATGTGCGTTATTTATTTGTGTGGTTAGGAAAAGACTTCAATTCAACATTAGCGAGGGATATGTTGTGTGTGTTTTGAAACGCGTTGTTCTTTAAGAGCGTTCTAATCAACCGTTGGGAAATATTTTTTGTTCTAATTTAAGCGATTGTGTATTGATTTAGATGAGAGCATGCTTGGCGTGGTTGATGTTAGGAAGGAATCAACAATTTAAGTTGAAGACTTTAATTTGTTCTCGGTTAGACGGTATTTGATAATGTGATGTTCGGGGGTGGTATGACTTTAAATGAGCATTAGTGGAGTGCGGTGAGGGTATGACCTAAAAATCAACATTAGGGAAATATATGGTGTCTTGATCATTGAGACTAGGGTAAGACTTAAATCAACATTGGTAGAGCTTGTTTGCAGCAAGACTTTAAAATCAAGATTAGTGAAGGATATGTTAGGTACTTTTAGAAAAGACTTCTAATTAACGACAGTGAAGTACTTTTCGTTCTAATAGAATGATGATATATGGGTTTAGATGAGAATACGTTTAGTGCGGTTGATATAAGGGTTTTCTCAACAATTTGAAATGAAGTTTTTTGTTTTATCTCACTAAGACACGACACGAGAAAGCTATGTATGGTTAGTGTGAGATTGAAATCAACATTAGTTGAGTGTGGTTAGGGTGAGGCTTAAAATAAACATTGGTGTGATCGGGTTAGGGTGAGACTTGGAATGAACATTAGTGAAGAATGCGACTTCTTTGTTTACGTGGTTACGGTAAGACTTAAAATCAACTTTAGTAGAGTTTGTTTTGAGTTAAACTTGAAATCAACATAGGTAAAGAATGTGCGTTATTTATTTGTGTGGTTAGGAAAAGACTTCAATTCAACATTAGCGAGGGATATGTTGTGTGTGTTTTGAAACGCGTTGTTCTTTAAGAGCGTTCTAATCAACCGTTGAGAAATATTTTTTGTTCTAATTTAAGCGATTGTGTATTGATTTAGATGAGAGCATGCTTGGCGTGGTTGATGTTAGGAAGGAATCAACAATTTAAGTTGAAGACTTTAATTTGTTCTCGGTTAGACGGTATATGATAATGTGATGTTCGGGGGTGGTATGACTTTAAATGAGCATTAGTGGAGTGGGGTGAGGGTATGACCTAAAAATCAACATTAGGGAAATATATGGTGTCTTGATCATTGAGACTAGGGTAAGGCTTAAATCAACATTGGTAGAGCTTGTTTGCAGCAAGACTTTAAAATCAAGATTAGTGAAGGATATGTTAGGTACTTTTAGAAAAGACTTCTAATTAACGACAGTGAAGTACTTTTCGTTCTAATAGAATGATGATATATGGGTTTAGATGAGAATACGTTTAGTGCGGTTGATATAAGGGTTTTCTCAACAATTTGAAATGAAGTTTTTTGTTTTATCTCACTAAGACACGACACGAGAAAGCTATGTATGGTTAGTGTGAGATTGAAATCAACATTAGTTGAGTGTGGTTAGGGTGAGGCTTAAAATAAACATTGGTGTGATCGGGTTAGGGTGAGACTTGGAATGAACATTAGTGAAGAATGCGACTTCTTTGTTTACGTGGTTACGGTAAGACTTAAAATCAACTTTAGTAGAGTTTGTTTTGAGTTAAACTTGAAATCAACATAGGTAAAGAATGTGCGTTATTTATTTGTGTGGTTAGGAAAAGACTTCAAATCAACATTAGCGAGGGATATGTTGTGTGTGTTTTGAAACGCGTTGTTCTTTAAGAGCGTTCTAATCAACCGTTGAGAAATATTTTTTGTTCTAATTTAAGCGATTGTGTATTGATTTAGATGAGAGCATGCTTGGCGTGGTTGATGTTAGGAAGGAATCAACAATTTAAGTTGAAGACTTTAATTTGTTCTCGGTTAGACGGTATATGATAATGTGATGTTCGGGGGTGGTATGACTTTAAATGAGCATTAGTGGAGTGCGGTGAGGGTATGACCTAAAATCAACATTAGGGAAATATATGGTGTCTTGATCATTGAGACTAGGGTAAGGCTTAAATCAACATTGGTAGAGCTTGTTTGCAGCAAGACTTTAAAATCAAGATTAGTGAAGGATATGTTAGGTACTTTTAGAAAAGACTTCTAATTAACGACAGTGAAGTACTTTTCGTTCTAATAGAATGATGATATATGGGTTTAGATGAGAATACGTTTAGTGCGGTTGATATAAGGGTTTTCTCAACAATTTGAAATGAAGTTTTTTGTTTTATCTCACTAAGACACGACACGAGAAAGCTATGTATGGTTAGTGTGAGATTGAAATCAACATTAGTTGAGTGTGGTTAGGGTGAGGCTTAAAATAAACATTGGTGTGATGGGGTTAGGGTGAGACTTGGAATGAACATTAGTGAAGAATGCGACTTCTTTGTTTACGTGGTTACGGTAAGACTTAAAATCAACTTTAGTAGAGTTTGTTTTGAGTTAAACTTGAAATCAAAATAGGTAAAGAATGTGCGTTATTTATTTGTGTGGTTAGGAAAAGACTTCAATTCAACATTAGCGAGGGATATGTTGTGTGTGTTTTGAAACGCGTTGTTCTTTAAGAGCGTTCTAATCAACCATTGGGAAATATTTTTTGTTCTAATTTAAGCGATTGTGTATTGATTTAGATGAGAGCATGCTTGGCGTGGTTGATCTTAGGAAGGAATCAACAATTTAAGTTGAAGACTTTAATTTGTTCTCGGTTAGACGGTATATGATAATGTGATGTTCGGGGGTGGTATGACTTTAAATGAGCATTAGTGGAGTGCGGTGAGGGTATGACCTAAAAATCAACATTAAGGAAATATATGGTGTCTTGATCATTGAGACTAGGGTAAGACTTAAATCAACATTGGTAGAGCTTGTTTGCAGCAAGACTTTAAAATCAAGATTAGTGAAGGATATGTTAGGTACTTTTAGAAAAGACTTCTAATTAACGACAGTGAAGTACTTTTCGTTCTAATAGAATGATGATATATGGGTTTAGATGAGAATACGTTTAGTGCGGTTGATATAAGGGTTTTCTCAACAATTTGAAATGAAGTTTTTTGTTTTATCTCACTAAGACACGACACGAGAAAGCTATGTATGGTTAGTGTGAGATTGAAATCAACATTAGTTGAGTGTGGTTAGGGTGAGGCTTAAAATAAACATTGGTGTGATCGGGTTAGGGTGAGACTTGGAATGAACATTAGTGAAGAATGCGACTTCTTTGTTTACGTGGTTACGGTAAGACTTAAAATCAACTTTAGTAGAGTTTGTTTTGAGTTAAACTTGAAATCAACATAGATAAAGAATGTGCGTTATTTATTTGTGTGGTTAGGAAAAGGCTTCAATTCAACATTAGCGAGGGATATGTTGTGTGTGTTTTGAAACGCGTTGTTCTTTAAGAGCGTTCTAATCAACCGTTGAGAAATATTTTTTGTTCTAATTTAAGCGATTGTGTATTGATTTAGATGAGAGCATGCTTGGCGTGGTTGATGTTAGGAAGGAATCAACAATTTAAGTTGAAGACTTTAATTTGTTCTCGATTAGACGGTATATGATAATGTGATGTTCGGGGGTGGTATGACTTTAAATGAGCATTAGTGGAGTGGGGTGAGGGTATGACCTAAAAATCAACATTAGGGAAATATATGGTGTCTTGATCATTCAGACTAGGGTAAGGCTTAAATCAACATTGGTAGAGCTTGTTTGCAGCAAGACTTTAAAATCAAGATTAGTGAAGGATATGTTAGGTACTTTTAGAAAAGACTTCTAATTAACGACAGTGAAGTACTTTTCGTTCTAGTAGAATGATGATATATGGGTTTAGATGATAATACGTTTAGTGCGGTTGATATAAGGGTTTTCTCAACAATTTGAAATGAAGTTTTTTGTTTTATCTCACTAAGACACGACACGAGAAAGCTATGTATGGTTAGTGTGAGATTGAAATCAACATTAGTTGAGTGTGGTTAGGGTGAGGCTTAAAATAAACATTGGTGTGATCGGGTTAGGGTGAGACTTGGAATGAACATTAGTGAAGAATGCGACTTCTTTGTTTACGTGGTTACGGTAAGACTTAAAATCAACTTTAGTAGAGTTTGTTTTGAGTTAAACTTGAAATCAAAATAGGTAAAGAATGTGCGTTATTTATTTGTGTGGTTAGGAAAAGACTTCAATTCAACATTAGCGAGGGATATGTTGTGTGTGTTTTGAAACGCGTTGTTCTTTAAGAGCGTTCTAATCAACCGTTGGGAAATATTTTTTGTTCTAATTTAAGCGATTGTGTATTGATTTAGATGAGAGCATGCTTGGCGTGGTTGATGTTAGGAAGGAATCAACAATTTAAGTTGAAGGCTTTAATTTGTTCTCGGTTAGACGGTATATGATAATGTGATGTTCGGGGGTGGTATGACTTTAAATGAGCATTAGTGGAGTGCGGTGAGGGTATGACCTAAAATCAACATTAGGGAAATATATGGTGTCTTGATCATTCAGACTAGGGTAAGGCTTAAATCAACATTGGTAGAGCTTGTTTGCAGCAAGACTTTAAAATCAAGATTAGTGAAGGATATGTTAGGTACTTTTAGAAAAGACTTCTAATTAACGACAGTGAAGTACTTTTCGTTCTAATAGAATGATGATATATGGGTTTAGATGAGAATACGTTTAGTGCGGTTGATATAAGGGTTTTCTCAACAATTTGAAATGAAGTTTTTTGTTTTATCTCACTAAGACACGACACGAGAAAGCTATGTATGGTTAGTGTGAGATTGAAATCAACATTAGTTGAGTGTGGTTAGGGTGAGGCTTAAAATAAACATTGGTGTGATGGGGTTAGGGTGAGACTTGGAATGAACATTAGTGAAGAATGCGACTTCTTTGTTTACGTGGTTACGGTAAGACTTAAATTGTGTGGTTAGGAAAAGACTTCAATTCAACATTAGCGAGGGATATGTTGTGTGTGTTTTGAAACGCGTTGTTCTTTAAGAGCGTTCTAATCAACCATTGGGAAATATTTTTTGTTCTAATTTAAGCGATTGTGTATTGATTTAGATGAGAGCATGCTTGGCGTGGTTTATCTTAGGAAGGAATCAACAATTTAAGTTGAAGACTTTAATTTGTTCTCGGTTAGACGGTATATGATAATGTGATGTTCGGGGGTGGTATGACTTTAAATGAGCATTAGTGGAGTGCGGTGAGGGTATGACCTAAAAATCAACATTAAGGAAATATATGGTGTCTTGATCATTGATACTAGGGTAAGACTTAAATCAACATTGGTAGAGCTTGTTTGCAGCAAGACTTTAAAATCAAGATTAGTGAAGGATATGTTAGGTACTTTTAGAAAAGACTTCTAATTAACGACAGTGAAGTACTTTTCGTTCTAGTAGAATGATGATATATGGGTTTAGATGATAATACGTTTAGTGCGGTTGATATAAGGGTTTTCTCAACAATTTGAAATGAAGTTTTTTGTTTTATCTCACTAAGACACGACACGAGAAAGCTATGTATGGTTAGTGTGAGATTGAAATCAACATTAGTTGAGTGTGGTTAGGGTGAGGCTTAAAATAAACATTGGTGTGATCGGGTTAGGGTGAGACTTGGAATGAACATTAGTGAAGAATGCGACTTCTTTGTTTACGTGGTTACGGTAAGACTTAAAATCAACTTTAGTAGAGTTTGTTTTGAGTTAAACTTGAAATCAAAATAGGTAAAGAATGTGCGTTATTTATTTGTGTGGTTAGGAAAAGACTTCAATTCAACATTAGCGAGGGATATGTTGTGTGTGTTTTGAAACGCGTTGTTCTTTAAGAGCGTTCTAATCAACCGTTGGGAAATATTTTTTGTTCTAATTTAAGCGATTGTGTATTGATTTAGATGAGAGCATGCTTGGCGTGGTTGATGTTAGGAAGGAATCAACAATTTAAGTTGAAGGCTTTAATTTGTTCTCGGTTAGACGGTATATGATAATGTGATGTTCGGGGGTGGTATGACTTTAAATGAGCATTAGTGGAGTGCGGTGAGGGTATGACCTAAAAATCAACATTAGGGAAATATATGGTGTCTTGATCATTGAGACTAGGGTAAGACTTAAATCAACATTGGTAGAGCTTGTTTGCAGCAAGACTTTAAAATCAAGATTAGTGAAGGATATGTTAGGTACTTTTAGAAAAGACTTCTAATTAACGACGGTGAAGTACTTTTCGTTCTAATAGAATGATGATATATGGGTTTAGATGAGAATACGTTTAGTGCGGTTGATATAAGGGTTTTCTCAACAATTTGAAATGAAGTTTTTTGTTTTATCTCACTAAGACACGACACGAGAAAGCTATGTATGGTTAGTGTGAGATTGAAATCAACATTAGTTGAGTGTGGTTAGGGTGAGGCTTAAAATAAACATTGGTGTGATCGGGTTAGGGTGAGACTTGGAATGAACATTAGTGAAGAATACGACTTCTTTGTTTACGTGGTTACGGTAAGACTTAAAATCAACTTTAGTAGAGTTTGTTTTGAGTTAAACTTGAAATCAACATAGGTAAAGAATGTGCGTTATTTATTTCTGTGGTTAGGAAAAGGCTTCAATTCAACATTAGCGAGGGATATGTTGTGTGTGTTTTGAAACGCGTTGTTCTTTAAGAGCGTTCTAATCAACCGTTGAGAAATATTTTTTGTTCTAATTTAAGCGATTGTGTATTGATTTAGATGAGAGCATGCTTGGCGTGGTTGATGTTAGGAAGGAATCAACAATTTAAGTTGAAGACTTTAATTTGTTCTCGATTAGACGGTATATGATAATGTGATGTTCGGGGGTGGTATGACTTTAAATGAGCATTAGTGGAGTGGGGTGAGGGTATGACCTAAAAATCAACATTAGGGAAATATATGGTGTCTTGATCATTCAGACTAGGGTAAGGCTTAAATCAACATTGGTAGAGCTTGTTTGCAGCAAGACTTTAAAATCAAGATTAGTGAAGGATATGTTAGGTACTTTTAGAAAAGACTTCTAATTAACGACAGTGAAGTACTTTTCGTTCTAGTAGAATGATGATATATGGGTTTAGATGATAATACGTTTAGTGCGGTTGATATAAGGGTTTTCTCAACAATTTGAAATGAAGTTTTTTGTTTTATCTCACTAAGACACGACACGAGAAAGCTATGTATGGTTAGTGTGAGATTGAAATCAACATTAGTTGAGTGTGGTTAGGGTGAGGCTTAAAATAAACATTGGTGTGATCGGGTTAGGGTGAGACTTGGAATGAACATTAGTGAAGAATGCGACTTCTTTGTTTACGTGGTTACGGTAAGACTTAAAATCAACTTTAGTAGAGTTTGTTTTGAGTTAAACTTGAAATCAAAATAGGTAAAGAATGTGCGTTATTTATTTGTGTGGTTAGGAAAAGACTTCAATTCAACATTAGCGAGGGATATGTTGTGTGTGTTTTGAAACGCGTTGTTCTTTAAGAGCGTTCTAATCAACCGTTGGGAAATATTTTTTGTTCTAATTTAAGCGATTGTGTATTGATTTAGATGAGAGCATGCTTGGCGTGGTTGATGTTAGGAAGGAATCAACAATTTAAGTTGAAGGCTTTAATTTGTTCTCGGTTAGACGGTATATGATAATGTGATGTTCGGGGGTGGTATGACTTTAAATGAGCATTAGTGGAGTGCGGTGAGGGTATGACCTAAAAATCAACATTAGGGAAATATATGGTGTCTTGATCATTGAGACTAGGGTAAGACTTAAATCAACATTGGTAGAGCTTGTTTGCAGCAAGACTTTAAAATCAAGATTAGTGAAGGATATGTTAGGTACTTTTAGAAAAGACTTCTAATTAATGACGGTGAAGTACTTTTCGTTCTAATAGAATGATGATATATGGGTTTAGATGAGAATACGTTTAGTGCGGTTGATATAAGGGTTTTCTCAACAATTTGAAATGAAGTTTTTTGTTTTATCTCACTAAGACACGACACGAGAAAGCTATGTATGGTTAGTGTGAGATTGAAATCAACATTAGTTGAGTGTGGTTAGGGTGAGGCTTAAAATAAACATTGGTGTGATCGGGTTTGGGTGAGACTTGGAATGAACATTAGTGAAGAATACGACTTCTTTGTTTACGTGGTTACGGTAAGACTTAAAATCAACTTTAGTAGAGTTTGTTTTGAGTTAAACTTGAAATCAACATAGGTAAAGAATGTGTGTTATTTATTTCTGTGGTTAGGAAAAGGCTTCAATTCAACATTAGCGAGGGATATGTTGTGTGTGTTTTGAAACGCGTTGTTCTTTAAGAGCGTTCTAATCAACCGTTGAGAAATATTTTTTGGTCTAATTTAAGCGATTGTGTATTGATTTAGATGAGAGCATGCTTGGCGTGGTTGATGTTAGGAAGGAATCAACAATTTAAGTTGAAGACTTTAATTTGTTCTCGATTAGACGGTATATGATAATGTGATGTTCGGGGGTGGTATGACTTTAAATGAGCATTAGTGGAGTGGGGTGAGGGTATGACCTAAAAATCAACATTAGGGAAATATATGGTGTCTTGATCATTCAGACTAGGGTAAGGCTTAAATCAACATTGGTAGAGCTTGTTTGCAGCAAGACTTTAAAATCAAGATTAGTGAAGGATATGTTAGGTACTTTTAGAAAAGACTTCTAATTAACGACGGTGAAGTACTTTTCGTTTTAATAGAATGATGATATATGGGTTTAGATGAGAATACGTTTAGTGCGGTTGATATAAGGGTTTTCTCAACAATTTGAAATGAAGTTTTTTGTTTTATCTCACTAAGACACGACACGAGAAAGCTATGTATGGTTAGTGTGAGATTGAAATCAACATTAGTTGAGTGTGGTTAGGGTGAGGCTTAAAATAAACATTGGTGTGATCGGGTTAGGGTGAGACTTGGAATGAACATTAGTGAAGAATGCGACTTCTTTGTTTACGTGGTTACGGTAAGACTTAAAATCAACTTTAGTAGAGTTTGTTTTGAGTTAAACTTGAAATCAACATAGGTAAAGAATGTGCGTTATTTATTTGTGTGGTTAGGAAAAGACTTCAAATCAACATTAGCGAGGGATATGTTGTGTGTGTTTTGAAACGCGTTGTTCTTTAAGAGCGTTCTAATCAACCGTTGAGAAATATTTTTTGTTCTAATTTAAGCGATTGTGTATTGATTTAGATGAGAGCATGCTTGGCGTGGTTGATGTTAGGAAGGAATCAACAATTTAAGTTGAAGACTTTAATTTGTTCTCGGTTAGACGGTATATGATAATGTGATGTTCGGGGGTGGTATGACTTTAAATGAGCATTAGTGGAGTGCGGTGAGGGTATGACCTAAAAATCAACATTAGGGAAATATATGGTGTCTTGATCATTGAGACTAGGGTAAGGCTTAAATCAACATTGGTAGAGCTTGTTTGCAGCAAGACTTTAAAATCAAGATTAGTGAAGGATATGTTAGGTACTTTTAGAAAAGACTTCTAATTAACGACAGTGAAGTACTTTTCGTTCTAATAGAATGATGATATATGGGTTTAGATGAGAATACGTTTAGTGCGGTTGATATAAGGGTTTTCTCAACAATTTGAAATGAAGTTTTTTGTTTTATCTCACTAAGACACGACACGAGAAAGCTATGTATGGTTAGTGTGAGATTGAAATCAACATTAGTTGAGTGTGGTTAGGGTGAGGCTTAAAATAAACATTGGTGTGATCGGGTTAGGGTGAGACTTGGAATGAACATTAGTGAAGAATGCGACTTCTTTGTTTACGTGGTTACGGTAAGACTTAAAATCAACTTTAGTAGAGTTTGTTTTGAGTTAAACTTGAAATCAACATAGGTAAAGAATGTGCGTTATTTATTTCTGTGGTTAGGAAAAGGCTTCAATTCAACATTAGCGAGGGATATGTTGTGTGTGTTTTGAAACGCGTTGTTCTTTAAGAGCGTTCTAATCAACCGTTGAGAAATATTTTTTGGTCTAATTTAAGCGATTGTGTATTGATTTAGATGAGAGCATGCTTGGCGTGGTTGATGTTAGGAAGGAATCAACAATTTAAGTTGAAGACTTTAATTTGTTCTCGATTAGACGGTATATGATAATGTGATGTTCGGGGGTGGTATGACTTTAAATGAGCATTAGTGGAGTGGGGTGAGGGTATGACCTAAAAATCAACATTAGGGAAATATACGGTGTCTTGATCATTGAGACTAGGGTAAGGCTTAAATCAACATTGGTAGAGCTTGTTTGCAGCAAGACTTTAAAATCAAGATTAGTGAAGGATATGTTAGGTACTTTTAGAAAAGACTTCTAATTAACGACAGTGAAGTACTTTTCGTTCTAATAGAATGATGATATATGGGTTTAGATGAGAATACGTTTAGTGCGGTTGATATAAGGGTTTTCTCAACAATTTGAAATGAAGTTTTTTGTTTTATCTCACTAAGACACGACACGAGAAAGCTATGTATGGTTAGTGTGAGATTGAAATCAACATTAGTTGAGTGTGGTTAGGGTGAGGCTTAAAATAAACATTGGTGTGATCGGGTTAGGGTGAGACTTGGAATGAACATTAGTGAAGAATGCGACTTCTTTGTTTACGTGGTTACGGTAAGACTTAAAATCAACTTTAGTAGAGTTTGTTTTGAGTTAAACTTGAAATCAACATAGATAAAGAATGTGCGTTATTTATTTGTGTGGTTAGGAAAAGACTTCAAATCAACATTAGCGAGGGATATGTTGTGTGTGTTTTGAAACGCGTTGTTCTTTAAGAGCGTTCTAATCAACCGTTGAGAAATATTTTTTGTTCTAATTTAAGCGATTGTGTATTGATTTAGATGAGAGCATGCTTGGCGTAGTTGATGTTAGGAAGGAATCAACAATGTAAGTTGAAGACTTCTAATTAACGACGGTGAAGTACTTTTCGTTCTAATAGAATGATGATATATGGGTTTAGATGAGAATACGTTTAGTGCGGTTGATATAAGGGTTTTCTCAACTATTTGAAATGAAGTTTTTTGTTTTATCTCACTAAGACACGACACGAGAAAGCTATGTATGGTTAGTGTGAGATTGAAATCAACATTAGTTGAGTGTGGTTAGGGTGAGGCTTAAAATAAACATTGGTGTGATCGGGTTAGGGTGAGATTGGAATGAACATTAATGAAGAATGCGACTTCTTTGTTTACGTGGTTACGGTAAGACTTAAAATCAACTTTAGTAGAGTCTGTTTTGTGTTAAACTTGAAATCAACAAAGGTAAAGAATGTGCGTTATTTATTTGTGTGGTTAGGAAAAGACTTAAATTCAACATTAGCGAGGGATATGTTGTGTGTGTTTTGAAACGCGTTGTTCTTTAAGAGCGTTCTAATCAACCATTGGGAAATATTTTTTGTTCTAATTTAAGCGATTGTGTATTGATTTAGATGAGAGCATGCTTGGCGTGGTTGATGTTAGGAAGGAATCAACAATTTAAGTTGAAGACTTTAATTTGTTCTCGGTTAGACGGTATATGATAATGTGATGTTCGGGGGTGGTATGACTTTAAATGAGCATTAGTGGAGTGCGGTGAGGGTATGTCCTAAAAATCAACATTAGGAAAATATATGGTGTCTTGATCATTGAGACTAGGGTAAGACTTAAATCAACATTGGTAGAGCTTGTTTGCAGCAAGACTTTAAAATCAAGATTAGTGAAGGATATGTTAGGTACTTTTAGAAAAGACTTCTAATTAACGACAGTGAAGTACTTTTCGTTCTAATAGAATGATGATATATGGGTTTAGATGAGAATACGTTTAGTGCGGTTGATATAAGGGTTTTCTCAACAATTTGAAATGAAGTTTTTTGTTTTATCTCACTAAGACACGACACGAGAAAGCTATGTATGGTTAGTGTGAGATTGAAATCAACATTAGTTGAGTGTGGTTAGGGTGAGGCTTAAAATAAACATTGGTGTGATCGGGTTAGGGTGAGACTTGGAATGAACATTAGTGAAGAATGCGACTTCTTTGTTTACGTGGTTACGGTAAGACTTAAAATCAACTTTAGTAGAGTTTGTTTTGAGTTAAACTTGAAATCAACATAGGTAAAGAATGTGCGTTATTTATTTGTGTGGTTAGGAAAAGACTTCAAATCAACATTAGCGAGGGATATGTTGTGTGTGTTTTGAAACGCGTTGTTCTTTAAGAGCGTTCTAATCAACCGTTGAGAAATATTTTTTGTTCTAATTTAAGCGATTGTGTATTGATTTAGATGAGAGCATGCTTGGCGTGGTTGATGTTAGGAAGGAATCAACAATTTAAGTTGAAGACTTTAATTTGTTCTCGGTTAGACGGTATATGATAATGTGATGTTCGTGGGTGGTATGACTTTAAATGAGCATTAGTGGAGTGCGGTGAGGGTATGACCTAAAAATCAACATTAGGGAAATATATGGTGTCTTGATCATTGAGACTAGGGTAAGACTTAAATCAACATTGGTAGAGCTTGTTTGCAGCAAGACTTTAAAATCAAGATTAGTGAAGGATATGTTAGGTACTTTTAGAAAAGACTTCTAATTAACGACAGTGAAGTACTTTTCGTTCTAATAGAATGATGATATATGGGTTTAGATGAGAATACGTTTAGTGCGGTTGATATAAGGGTTTTCTCAACAATTTGAAATGAAGTTTTTTGTTTTATCTCACTAAGACACGACACGAGAAAGCTATGTATGGTTAGTGTGAGTTTGAAATCAACATTAGTTGAGTGTGGTTAGGGTGAGGCTTAAAATAAACATTGGTGTGATCGGGTTAGGGTGAGACTTGGAATGAACATTAGTGAAGAATGCGACTTCTTTGTTTACGTGGTTACGGTAAGACTTAAAATCAACTTTAGTAGAGTTTGTTTTGAGTTAAACTTGAAATCAACATAGGTAAAGAATGTGCGTTATTTATTTGTGTGGTTAGGAAAAGACTTCAAATCAACATTAGCGAGGGATATGTTGTGTGTGTTTTGAAACGCGTTGTTCTTTAAGAGCGTTCTAATCAACCGTTGAGAAATATTTTTTGTTCTAATTTAAGCGATTGTGTATTGATTTAGATGAGAGCATGCTTGGCGTGGTTGATGTTAGGAAGGAATCAACAATTTAAGTTGAAGACTTTAATTTGTTCTCGGTTAGACGGTATATGATAATGTGATGTTCGGGGGTGGTATGACTTTAAATGAGCATTAGTGGAGTGCGGTGAGGGTATGACCTAAAAATCAACATTAGGGAAATATATGGTGTCTTGATCATTGATACTAGGGTAAGGCTTAAATCAACATTGGTAGAGCTTGTTTGCAGCAAGACTTTAAAATCAAGATTAGTGACGGATATGTTAGGTACTTTTAGAAAAGACTTCTAATTAACGACAGTGAGGTACTTTTCGTTCTAATAGAATGATGATATATGGGTTTAGATGAGAATACGTTGAGTGCGGTTGATATAAGGGTTTTCTCAACAATTTGAAATGAAGTTTTTTGTTTTATCTCACTAAGACACGACACGAGAAAGCTATGTATGGTTAGTGTGAGATTGAAATCAACATTAGTTGAGTGTGGTTAGGGTGAGGCTTAAAATAAACATTGGTGTGATCGGGTTTGGGTGAGACTTGGAATGAACATTAGTGAAGAATGCGACTTCTTTGTTTACGTGGTTACGGTAAGACTTAAAATCAACTTTAGTAGAGTTGGTTTTGAGTTAAACTTGAAATCAACATAGCTAAAGAATGTGCGTTATTTATTTGTGTGGTTAGGAAAAGACTTCAAATCAACATTAGCGAGGGATATGTTGTGTGTGTTTTGAAACGCGTTGTTCTTTAAGAGCGTTCTAATCAACCGTTGAGAAATATTTTTTGTTCTAATTTAAGCGATTGTGTATTGATTTAGATGAGAGCATGCTTGGCGTAGTTGATGTTAGGAAGGAATCAACAATGTAAGTTGAAGACTTTAATTTGTTCTCGGTTAGACGGTATATGATAATGTGATGTTCGGGGGTGGTATGACTTTAAATGAGCATTAGTGGAGTGCGGTGAGGGTATGACCTAAAATCAACATTAGGGAAATATATGGTGTCTTGATCATTGAGACTAGGGTAAGGCTTAAATCAACATTGGTAGAGCTTGTTTGCAGCAAGACTTTAAAATCAAGATTAGTGAAGGATATGTTAGGTACTTTTAGAAAAGACTTCTAATTAACGACAGTGAAGTACTTTTCGTTCTAATAGAATGATGATATATGGGTTTAGATGAGAATACGTTTAGTGCGGTTGATATAAGGGTTTTCTCAACAATTTGAAATGAAGTTTTTTGTTTTATCTCACTAAGACACGACACGAGAAAGCTATGTATGGTTAGTGTGAGATTGAAATCAACATTAGTTGAGTGTGGTTAGGGTGAGGCTTAAAATAAACATTGGTGTGATGGGGTTAGGGTGAGACTTGGAATGAACATTAGTGAAGAATGCGACTTCTTTGTTTACGTGGTTACGGTAAGACTTAAAATCAACTTTAGTAGAGTTTGTTTTGAGTTAAACTTGAAATCAAAATAGGTAAAGAATGTGCGTTATTTATTTGTGTGGTTAGGAAAAGACTTCAATTCAACATTAGCGAGGGATATGTTGTGTGTGTTTTGAAACGCGTTGTTCTTGGAGAGCGTTCTAATCAACCATTGGGAAATATTTTTTGTTCTAATTTAAGCGATTGTGTATTGATTTAGATGAGAGCATGCTTGGCGTGGTTGATCTTAGGATGGAATCAACAATTTAAGTTGAAGACTTTAATTTGTTCTCGGTTAGACGGTATATGATAATGTGATGTTCGGGGGTGGTATGACTTTAAATGAGCATTAGTGGAGTGCGGTGAGGGTATGACCTAAAAATCAACATTAAGGAAATATATGGTGTCTTGATGATTGAGACTAGGGTAAGACTTAAATCAACATTGGTAGAGCTTGTTTGCAGCAAGACTTTAAAATCAAGATTAGTGAAGGATATGTTAGGTACTTTTAGAAAAGACTTCTAATTAACGACAGTGAAGTACTTTTCGTTCTAATAGAATGATGATATATGGGTTTAGATGAGAATACGTTGAGTGCGGTTGATATAAGGGTTTTCTCAACAATTTGAAATGAAGTTTTTTGTTTTATCTCACTAAGACACGACACGAGAAAGCTATGTATGGTTAGAGTGAGATTGAAATCAACATTAGTTGAGTGTGGTTAGGGTGAGGCTTAAAATAAACATTGGTGTGATCGGGTTAGGGTGAGACTTGGAATGAACATTAGTGAAGAATGCGACTGCTTTGTTTACGTGGTTACGGTAAGACTTAAAATCAACTTTAGTAGAGTTTGTTTTGAGTTAAACTTGAAATCAACATAGATAAAGAATGTGCGTTATTTATTTGTGTGGTTAGGAAAAGGCTTCAATTCAACATTAGCGAGGGATATGTTGTGTGTGTTTTGAAACGCGTTGTTCTTTAAGAGCGTTCTAATCAACCGTTGAGAAATATTTTTTGTTCTAATTTAAGCGATTGTGTATTGATTTAGATGAGAGCATGCTTGGCGTGGTTGATGTTAGGAAGGAATCAACAATTTAAGTTGAAGACTTTAATTTGTTCTCGATTAGACGGTATATGATAATGTGATGTTCGGGGGTGGTATGACTTTAAATGAGCATTAGTGGAGTGGGGTGAGGGTATGACCTAAAAATCAACATTAGGGAAATATATGGTGTCTTGATCATTCAGACTAGGGTAAGGCTTAAATCAACATTGGTAGAGCTTGTTTGCAGCAAGACTTTAAAATCAAGATTAGTGAAGGATATGTTAGGTA
Organism: Brasenia schreberi; assembly: GCA_036023115.1. Lineage (NCBI taxonomy): Eukaryota > Viridiplantae > Streptophyta > Magnoliopsida > Nymphaeales > Cabombaceae > Brasenia > Brasenia schreberi. The sequence continues at coordinate 16,795 of JAYKKT010000092.1, read as the reverse complement.
CTTTTAGAAAAGACTTCTAATTAACGACAGTGAAGTACTTTTCGTTCTAGTAGAATGATGATATATGGGTTTAGATGATAATACGTTTAGTGCGGTTGATATAAGGGTTTTCTCAACAATTTGAAATGAAGTTTTTTGTTTTATCTCACTAAGACACGACACGAGAAAGCTATGTATGGTTAGTGTGAGATTGAAATCAACATTAGTTGAGTGTGGTTAGGGTGAGGCTTAAAATAAACATTGGTGTGATCGGGTTAGGGTGAGACTTGGAATGAACATTAGTGAAGAATGCGACTTCTTTGTTTACGTGGTTACGGTAAGACTTAAAATCAACTTTAGTAGAGTTTGTTTTGAGTTAAACTTGAAATCAAAATAGGTAAAGAATGTGCGTTATTTATTTGTGTGGTTAGGAAAAGACTTCAATTCAACATTAGCGAGGGATATGTTGTGTGTGTTTTGAAACGCGTTGTTCTTTAAGAGCGTTCTAATCAACCGTTGGGAAATATTTTTTGTTCTAATTTAAGCGATTGTGTATTGATTTAGATGAGAGCATGCTTGGCGTGGTTGATGTTAGGAAGGAATCAACAATTTAAGTTGAAGGCTTTAATTTGTTCTCGGTTAGACGGTATATGATAATGTGATGTTCGGGGGTGGTATGACTTTAAATGAGCATTAGTGGAGTGCGGTGAGGGTATGACCTAAAATCAACATTAGGGAAATATATGGTGTCTTGATCATTGAGACTAGGGTAAGGCTTAAATCAACATTGGTAGAGCTTGTTTGCAGCAAGACTTTAAAATCAAGATTAGTGAAGGATATGTTAGGTACTTTTAGAAAAGACTTCTAATTAACGACAGTGAAGTACTTTTCGTTCTAATAGAATGATGATATATGGGTTTAGATGAGAATACGTTTAGTGCGGTTGATATAAGGGTTTTCTCAACAATTTGAAATGAAGTTTTTTGTTTTATCTCACTAAGACACGACACGAGAAAGCTATGTATGGTTAGTGTGAGATTGAAATCAACATTAGTTGAGTGTGGTTAGGGTGAGGCTTAAAATAAACATTGGTGTGATGGGGTTAGGGTGAGACTTGGAATGAACATTAGTGAAGAATGCGACTTTTGTTTACTTTGTTTACGTGGTTACGGTAAGACTTAAATTGTGTGGTTAGGAAAAGACTTCAATTCAACATTAGCGAGGGATATGTTGTGTGTGTTTTGAAACGCGTTGTTCTTTAAGAGCGTTCTAATCAACCATTGGGAAATATTTTTTGTTCTAATTTAAGCGATTGTGTATTGATTTAGATGAGAGCATGCTTGGTGTGGTTTATCTTAGGAAGGAATCAACAATTTAAGTTGAAGACTTTAATTTGTTCTCGGTTAGACGGTTTATGATAATGTGATGTTCGGGGGTGGTATGACTTTAAATGAGCATTAGTGGAGTGCGGTGAGGGTATGACCTAAAAATCAACATTAGGGAAATATATGGTGTCTTGATCATTGATACTAGGGTAAGACTTAAATCAACATTGGTAGAGCTTGTTTGCAGCAAGACTTTAAAATCAAGATTAGTGAAGGATATGTTAGGTACTTTTAGAAAAGACTTCTAATTAACGACAGTGAAGTACTTTTCGTTCTAGTAGAATGATGATATATGGGTTTAGATGATAATACGTTTAGTGCGGTTGATATAAGGGTTTTCTCAACAATTTGAAATGAAGTTTTTTGTTTTATCTCACTAAGACACGACACGAGAAAGCTATGTATGGTTAGTGTGAGATTGAAATCAACATTAGTTGAGTGTGGTTAGGGTGAGGCTTAAAATAAACATTGGTGTGATCGGGTTAGGGTGAGACTTGGAATGAACATTAGTGAAGAATGCGACTTCTTTGTTTACGTGGTTACGGTAACACTTAAAATCAACTTTAGTAGAGTTTGTTTTGAGTTAAACTTGAAATCAAAATAGGTAAAGAATGTGCGTTATTTATTTGTGTGGTTAGGAAAAGACTTCAATTCAACATTAGCGAGGGATATGTTGTGTGTGTTTTGAAACGCGTTGTTCTTTAAGAGCGTTCTAATCAACCGTTGAGAAATATTTTTTGTTCTAATTTAAGCGATTGTGTATTGATTTAGATGAGAGCATGCTTGGCGTGGTTGATGTTAGGAAGGAATCAACAATTTAAGTTGAAGACTTTAATTTGTTCTCGATTAGACGGTATATGATAATGTGATGTTCGGGGGTGGTATGACTTTAAATGAGCATTAGTGGAGTGTGGTGAGGGTATGACCTAAAAATCAACATTTGGGAAATATATGGTGTCTTGATCATTGAGACTAGGGTAAGACTTAAATCAACATTGGTAGAGCTTGTTTGCAGCAAGACTTTAAAATCAAGATTAGTGAAGGATATGTTAGGTACTTTTAGAAAAGACTTCTAATTAACGACGGTGAAGTACTTTTCGTTCTAATAGAATGATGATATATGGGTTTAGATGAGAATACGTTTAGTGCGGTTGATATAAGGGTTTTCTCAACAATTTGAAATGAAGTTTTTTGTTTTATCTCACTAAGACACGACACGAGAAAGCTATGTATGGTTAGTGTGAGATTGAAATCAACATTAGTTGAGTGTGGTTAGGGTGAGGCTTAAAATAAACATTGGTGTGATCGGGTTAGGGTGAGACTTGGAATGAACATTAGTGAAGAATGCGACTTCTTTGTTTACGTGGTTACGGTAAGACTTAAAATCAACTTTAGTAGAGTTTGTTTTGAGTTAAACTTGAAATCAACATAGGTAAAGAATGTGCGTTATTTATTTGTGTGGTTAGGAAAAGACTTCAATTCAACATTAGCGAGGGATATGTTGTGTGTGTTTTGAAACGCGTTGTTCTTTAAGAGCGTTCTAATCAACCGTTGAGAAATATTTTTTGTTCTAATTTAAGCGATTGTGTATTGATTTAGATGAGAGCATGCTTGGCGTGGTTGATGTTAGGAAGGAATCAACAATTTAAGTTGAAGGCTTTAATTTGTTCTCGGTTAGACGGTATATGATAATGTGATGTTCGGGGGTGGTATGACTTTCAATGAGCATTAGTGGAGTGCGGTGAGGGTATGACCTAAAAATCAACATTAGGGAAATATATGGTGTCTTGATCATTCAGACTAGGGTAAGGCTTAAATCAACATTGGTAGAGCTTGTTTGCAGCAAGACTTTAAAATCAAGATTAGTGAAGGATATGTTAGGTACTTTTAGAAAAGACTTCTAATTAACGACAGTGAAGTACTTTTCGTTCTAATAGAATGATGATATATGGGTTTAGATGAGAATACGTTTAGTGCGGTTGATATAAGGGTTTTCTCAACAATTTGAAATGAAGTTTTTTGTTTTATCTCACTAAGACACGACACGAGAAAGCTATGTATGGTTAGTGTGAGATTGAAATCAACATTAGTTGAGTGTGGTTAGGGTGAGGCTTAAAATAAACATTGGTGTGATGGGGTTAGGGTGAGACTTGGAATGAACATTAGTGAAGAATGCGACTTCTTTGTTTACGTGGTTACGGTAAGACTTAAATCAACTGTGTTTGTTTTGTTTGAAATCAACATAGGTAAAGAATGTGCGTTATTTATTTGAATTAGGAAAAGACTTCAATTAGCGAGGGATATGTTGTGTGTGTTTTGAAACGCGTTGTTCTTTAAGAGCGTTCTAATCAACCATTGGGAAATATTTTTTGTTCTAATTTAAGCGATTGTGTATTGATTTAGATGAGAGCATGCTTGGCGTGGTTGATGTTAGGAAGGAATCAACAATTTAAGTTGAAGACTTTAATTTTCTCGGTTAGACGGTATATGATAATGTGATGTTCGGGGGTGGTATGACTTTAAATGAGCATTAGTGGAGTGCGGTGAGGGTATGACCTAAAAATCAACATTAGGAAATATATGGTGTCTTGATCATTGAGACTAGGGTAAGACTTAAATCAACATTGGTAGAGCTTGTTTGCAGCAAGACTTTAAAATCAAGATTAGTGAAGGATATGTTAGGTACTTTTAGAAAAGACTTCTAATTAACGACAGTGAAGTACTTTTCGTTCTAATAGAATGATGATATATGGGTTTAGATGATAATACGTTTAGTGCGGTTGATATAAGGGTTTTCTCAACAATTTGAAATGAAGTTTTTTGTTTTATCTCACTAAGACACGACACGAGAAAGCTATGTATGGTTAGTGTGAGATTGAAATCAACATTAGTTGAGTGTGGTTAGGGTGAGGCTTAAAATAAACATTGGTGTGATCGGGTTAGGGTGAGACTTGGAATGAACATTAGTAGTGAAGAATGCGACTTCTTTGTTTACGTGGTTACGGTAAGACTTAAAATCAACTTTAGTAGAGTTTGTTTTGAGTTAAACTTGAAATCAAAATAGGTAAAGAATGTGCGTTATTTATTTGTGTGGTTAGGAAAAGACTTCAATTCAACATTAGCGAGGGATATGTTGTGTGTGTTTTGAAACGCGTTGTTCTTTAAGAGCGTTCTAATCAACCGTTGGGAAATATTTTTTGTTCTAATTTAAGCGATTGTGTATTGATTTAGATGAGAGCATGCTTGGCGTGGTTGATGTTAGGAAGGAATCAACAATTTAAGTTGAAGGCTTTAATTTGTTCTCGGTTAGACGGTATATGATAATGTGATGTTCGGGGGTGGTATGACTTTAAATGAGCATTAGTGGAGTGCGGTGAGGGTATGACCTAAAAATCAACATTAGGGAAATATATGGTGTCTTGATCATTGAGACTAGGGTAAGACTTAAATCAACATTGGTAGAGCTTGTTTGCAGCAAGACTTTAAAATCAAGATTAGTGAAGGATATGTTAGGTACTTTTAGAAAAGACTTCTAATTAATGACGGTGAAGTACTTTTCGTTCTAATAGAATGATGATATATGGGTTTAGATGAGAATACGTTTAGTGCGGTTGATATAAGGGTTTTCTCAACAATTTGAAATGAAGTTTTTTGTTTTATCTCACTAAGACACGACACGAGAAAGCTATGTATGGTTAGTGTGAGATTGAAATCAACATTAGTTGAGTGTGGTTAGGGTGAGGCTTAAAATAAACATTGGTGTGATCGGGTTTGGGTGAGACTTGGAATGAACATTAGTGAAGAATACGACTTCTTTGTTTACGTGGTTACGGTAAGACTTAAAATCAACTTTAGTAGAGTTTGTTTTGAGTTAAACTTGAAATCAACATAGGTAAAGAATGTGCGTTATTTATTTCTGTGGTTAGGAAAAGGCTTCAATTCAACATTAGCGAGGGATATGTTGTGTGTGTTTTGAAACGCGTTGTTCTTTAAGAGCGTTCTAATCAACCGTTGAGAAATATTTTTTGGTCTAATTTAAGCGATTGTGTATTGATTTAGATGAGAGCATGCTTGGCGTGGTTGATGTTAGGAAGGAATCAACAATTTAAGTTGAAGACTTTAATTTGTTCTCGATTAGACGGTATATGATAATGTGATGTTCGGGGGTGGTATGACTTTAAATGAGCATTAGTGGAGTGGGGTGAGGGTATGACCTAAAAATCAACATTAGGGAAATATATGGTGTCTTGATCATTCAGACTAGGGTAAGGCTTAAATCAACATTGGTAGAGCTTGTTTGCAGCAAGACTTTAAAATCAAGATTAGTGAAGGATATGTTAGGTACTTTTAGAAAAGACTTCTAATTAACGACGGTGAAGTACTTTTCGTTTTAATAGAATGATGATATATGGGTTTAGATGAGAATACGTTTAGTGCGGTTGATATAAGGGTTTTCTCAACAATTTGAAATGAAGTTTTTTGTTTTATCTCACTAAGACACGACACGAGAAAGCTATGTATGGTTAGTGTGAGATTGAAATCAACATTAGTTGAGTGTGGTTAGGGTGAGGCTTAAAATAAACATTGGTGTGATCGGGTTGGGTGAGACTTGGAATGAACATTAGTGAAGAATGCGACTTCTTTGTTTACGTGGTTACGGTAAGACTTAAAATCAACTTTAGTAGAGTTTGTTTTGAGTTAAACTTGAAATCAACATATGTAAAGAATGTGCGTTATTTATTTGTGTGGTTAGGAAAAGACTTCAAATCAACATTAGCGAGGGATATGTTGTGTGTGTTTTGAAACGCGTTGTTCTTTAAGAGCGTTCTAATCAACCGTTGAGAAATATTTTTTGTTCTAATTTAAGCGATTGTGTATTGATTTAGATGAGAGCATGCTTGGCGTAGTTGATGTTAGGAAGGAATCAACAATGTAAGTTGAAGACTTTAATTTGTTCTCGGTTAGACGGTATATGATAATGTGATGTTCGGGGGTGGTATGACTTTAAATGAGCATTAGTGGAGTGCGGTGAGGGTATGACCTAAAATCAACATTAGGGAAATATATGGTGTCTTGATCATTGAGACTAGGGTAAGGCTTAAATCAACATTGGTAGAGCTTGTTTGCAGCAAGACTTTAAAATCAAGATTAGTGAAGGATATGTTAGGTACTTTTAGAAAAGACTTCTAATTAACGACAGTGAAGTACTTTTCGTTCTAATAGAATGATGATATATGGGTTTAGATGAGAATACGTTTAGTGCGGTTGATATAAGGGTTTTCTCAACAATTTGAAATGAAGTTTTTTGTTTTATCTCACTAAGACACGACACGAGAAAGCTATGTATGGTTAGTGTGAGATTGAAATCAACATTAGTTGAGTGTGGTTAGGGTGAGGCTTAAAATAAACATTGGTGTGATCGGGTTAGGGTGAGACTTGGAATGAACATTAGTGAAGAATGCGACTTCTTTGTTTACGTGGTTACGGTAAGACTTAAAATCAACTTTAGTAGAGTTTGTTTTGAGTTAAACTTGAAATCAACATAGGTAAAGAATGTGCGTTATTTATTTCTGTGGTTAGGAAAAGGCTTCAATTCAACATTAGCGAGGGATATGTTGTGTGTGTTTTGAAACGCGTTGTTCTTTAAGAGCGTTCTAATCAACCGTTGAGAAATATTTTTTGGTCTAATTTAAGCGATTGTGTATTGATTTAGATGAGAGCATGCTTGGCGTGGTTGATGTTAGGAAGGAATCAACAATTTAAGTTGAAGACTTTAATTTGTTCTCGATTAGACGGTATATGATAATGTGATGTTCGGGGGTGGTATGACTTTAAATGAGCATTAGTGGAGTGGGGTGAGGGTATGACCTAAAAATCAACATTAGGGAAATATACGGTGTCTTGATCATTGAGACTAGGGTAAGGCTTAAATCAACATTGGTAGAGCTTGTTTGCAGCAAGACTTTAAAATCAAGATTAGTGAAGGATATGTTAGGTACTTTTAGAAAAGACTTCTAATTAACGACAGTGAAGTACTTTTCGTTCTAATAGAATGATGATATATGGGTTTAGATGAGAATACGTTTAGTGCGGTTGATATAAGGGTTTTCTCAACAATTTGAAATGAAGTTTTTTGTTTTATCTCACTAAGACACGACACGAGAAAGCTATGTATGGTTAGTGTGAGATTGAAATCAACATTAGTTGAGTGTGGTTAGGGTGAGGCTTAAAATAAACATTGGTGTGATCGGGTTAGGGTGAGACTTGGAATGAACATTAGTGAAGAATGCGACTTCTTTGTTTACGTGGTTACGGTAAGACTTAAAATCAACTTTAGTAGAGTTTGTTTTGAGTTAAACTTGAAATCAACATAGATAAAGAATGTGCGTTATTTATTTGTGTGGTTAGGAAAAGACTTCAAATCAACATTAGCGAGGGATATGTTGTGTGTGTTTTGAAACGCGTTGTTCTTTAAGAGCGTTCTAATCAACCGTTGAGAAATATTTTTTGTTCTAATTTAAGCGATTGTGTATTGATTTAGATGAGAGCATGCTTGGCGTAGTTGATGTTAGGAAGGAATCAACAATGTAAGTTGAAGACTTCTAATTAACGACGGTGAAGTACTTTTCGTTCTAATAGAATGATGATATATGGGTTTAGATGAGAATACGTTTAGTGCGGTTGATATAAGGGTTTTCTCAACTATTTGAAATGAAGTTTTTTGTTTTATCTCACTAAGACACGACACGAGAAAGCTATGTATGGTTAGTGTGAGATTGAAATCAACATTAGTTGAGTGTGGTTAGGGTGAGGCTTAAAATAAACATTGGTGTGATCGGGTTAGGGTGAGATTGGAATGAACATTAATGAAGAATGCGACTTCTTTGTTTACGTGGTTACGGTAAGACTTAAAATCAACTTTAGTAGAGTCTGTTTTGTGTTAAACTTGAAATCAACAAAGGTAAAGAATGTGCGTTATTTATTTGTGTGGTTAGGAAAAGACTTAAATTCAACATTAGCGAGGGATATGTTGTGTGTGTTTTGAAACGCGTTGTTCTTTAAGAGCGTTCTAATCAACCATTGGGAAATATTTTTTGTTCAAATTTAAGCGATTGTGTATTGATTTAGATGAGAGCATGCTTGGCGTGGTTGATGTTAGGAAGGAATCAACAATTTAAGTTGAAGACTTTAATTTGTTCTCGGTTAGACGGTATATGATAATGTGATGTTCGGGGGTGGTATGACTTTAAATGAGCATTAGTGGAGTGCGGTGAGGGTATGTCCTAAAAATCAACATTAGGAAAATATATGGTGTCTTGATCATTGAGACTAGGGTAAGACTTAAATCAACATTGGTAGAGCTTGTTTGCAGCAAGACTTTAAAATCAAGATTAGTGAAGGATATGTTAGGTGCTTTTAGAAAAGACTTCTAATTAACGACAGTGAAGTACTTTTCGTTCTAATAGAATGATGATATATAGGTTTACATCAGAATACGTTTAGTGCGGTTGATATAAGGGTTTTCTCAACAATTTGAAATGAAGTTTTTTGTTTTATCTCACTAAGACACGACACGAGAAAGCTATGTATGGTTAGTGTGAGATTGAAATCAACATTAGTTGAGTGTGGTTAGGGTGAGGCTTAAAATAAACATTGGTGTGATGGGGTTAGGGTGAGACTTGGAATGAACATTAGTGAAGAATGCGACTTCTTTGTTTACGTGGTTACGGTAAGACTTAAAATCAACTTTAGTAGAGTTTGTTTTGAGTTAAACTTGAAATCAACATAGCTAAAGAATGTGCGTTATTTATTTGTGTGGTTAGGAAAAGACTTCAAATCAACATTAGCGAGGGATATGTTGTGTGTGTTTTGAAACGCGTTGTTCTTTAAGAGCGTTCTAATCAACCGTTGAGAAATATTTTTTGTTCTAATTTAAGCGATTGTGTATTGATTTAGATGAGAGCATGCTTGGCGTGGTTGATGTTAGGAAGGAATCAACAATTTAAGTTGAAGACTTTAATTTGTTCTCGGTTAGACGGTATATGATAATGTGATGTTCGTGGGTGGTATGACTTTAAATGAGCATTAGTGGAGTGCGGTGAGGGTATGACCTAAAAATCAACATTAGGGAAATATATGGTGTCTTGATCATTGAGACTAGGGTAAGACTTAAATCAACATTGGTAGAGCTTGTTTGCAGCAAGACTTTAAAATCAAGATTAGTGAAGGATATGTTAGGTACTTTTAGAAAAGACTTCTAATTAACGACAGTGAAGTACTTTTCGTTCTAATAGAATGATGATATATGGGTTTAGATGAGAATACGTTTAGTGCGGTTGATATAAGGGTTTTCTCAACAATTTGAAATGAAGTTTTTTGTTTTATCTCACTAAGACACGACACGAGAAAGCTATGTATGGTTAGTGTGAGATTGAAATCAACATTAGTTGAGTGTGGTTAGGGTGAGGCTTAAAATAAACATTGGTGTGATCGGGTTAGGGTGAGACTTGGAATGAACATTAGTGAAGAATGCGACTTCTTTGTTTACGTGGTTACGGTAAGACTTAAAATCAACTTTAGTAGAGTTTGTTTTGAGTTAAACTTGAAATCAACATAGGTAAAGAATGTGCGTTATTTATTTGTGTGGTTAGGAAAAGACTTCAAATCAACATTAGCGAGGGATATGTTGTGTGTGTTTTGAAACGCGTTGTTCTTTAAGAGCGTTCTAATCAACCGTTGAGAAATATTTTTTGTTCTAATTTAAGCGATTGTGTATTGATTTAGATGAGAGCATGCTTGGCGTGGTTGATGTTAGGAAGGAATCAACAATTTAAGTTGAAGACTTTAATTTGTTCTCGGTTAGACGGTATATGATAATGTGATGTTCGGGGGTGGTATGACTTTAAATGAGCATTAGTGGAGTGCGGTGAGGGTATGACCTAAAAATCAACATTAAGGAAATATATGGTGTCTTGATCATTGATACTAGGGTAAGACTTAAATCAACATTGGTAGAGCTTGTTTGCAGCAAGACTTTAAAATCAAGATTAGTGAAGGATATGTTAGGTACTTTTAGAAAAGACTTCTAATTAACGACAGTGAAGTACTTTTCGTTCTAGTAGAATGATGATATATGGGTTTAGATGAGAATACGTTGAGTGCGGTTGATATAAGGGTTTTCTCAACAATTTGAAATGAAGTTTTTTGTTTTATCTCACTAAGACACGACACGAGAAAGCTATGTATGGTTAGTGTGAGATTGAAATCAACATTAGTTGAGTGTGGTTAGGGTGAGGCTTAAAATAAACATTGGTGTGATCGGGTTAGGGTGAGACTTGGAATGAACATTAGTGAAGAATGCGACTTCTTTGTTTACGTGGTTACGGTAAGACTTAAAATCAACTTTAGTAGAGTTTGTTTTGAGTTAAACTTGAAATCAACATAGGTAAAGAATGTGCGTTATTTATTTGTGTGGTTAGGAAAAGACTTCAATTCAACATTAGCGAGGGATATGTTGTGTGTGTTTTGAAACGCGTTGTTCTTTAAGAGCGTTCTAATCAACCGTTGGGAAATATTTTTTGTTCTAATTTAAGCGATTGTGTATTGATTTAGATGAGAGCATGCTTGGCGTGGTTGATGTTAGGAAGGAATCAACAATTTAAGTTGAAGACTTTAATTTGTTCTCGGTTAGACGGTATATGATAATGTGATGTTCGGGGGTGGTATGACTTTAAATGAGCATTAGTGGAGTGCGGTGAGGGTATGACCTAAAAATCAACATTAGGGAAATATATGGTGTCTTGATCATTGAGACTAGGGTAAGGCTTAAATCAACATTGGTAGAGCTTGTTTGCAGCAAGACTTTAAAATCAAGATTAGTGAAGGATATGTTAGGTACTTTTAGAAAAGACTTCTAATTAACGACAGTGAAGTACTTTTCGTTCTAATAGAATGATGATATATGGGTTTAGATGAGAATACGTTTAGTGCGGTTGATATAAGGGTTTTCTCAACAATTTGAAATGAAGTTTTTTGTTTTATCTCACTAAGACACGACACGAGAAAGCTATGTATGGTTAGTGTGAGATTGAAATCAACATTAGTTGAGTGTGGTTAGGGTGAGGCTTAAAATAAACATTGGTGTGATGGGGTTAGGGTGAGACTTGGAATGAACATTAGTGAAGAATGCGACTTCTTTGTTTACGTGGTTACGGTAAGACTTAAAATCAACTTTAGTAGAGTTTGTTTTGAGTTAAACTTGAAATCAAAATAGGTAAAGAATGTGCGTTATTTATTTGTGTGGTTAGGAAAAGACTTCAATTCAACATTAGCGAGGGATATGTTGTGTGTGTTTTGAAACGCGTTGTTCTTTAAGAGCGTTCTAATCAACCCTTGGGAAATATTTTTTGTTCTAATTTAAGCGATTGTGTATTGATTTAGATGAGAGCATGCTTGGCGTGGTTGATCTTAGGAAGGAATCAACAATTTAAGTTGAAGACTTTAATTTGTTCTCGGTTAGATGGTATATGATAATGTGATGTTCGGGGGTGGTATGACTTTAAATGAGCATTAGTGGAGTGCGGTGAGGGTATGACCTAAAAATCAACATTAGCGAAATATATGGTGTCTTGATCATTGAGACTAGGGTAAGACTTAAATCAACATTGGTAGAGCTTGTTTGCAGCAAGACTTTAAAATCAAGATTAGTGAAGGATATGTTAGGTACTTTTAGAAAAGACTTCTAATTAACGACAGTGAAGTACTTTTCGTTCTAATAGAATGATGATATATGGGTTTAGATGAGAAATACGTTTAGTGCGGTTGATATAAGGGTTTTCTCAACAATTTGAAATGAAGTTTTTTGTTTTATCTCACTAAGACACGACACGAGAAAGCTATGTATGGTTAGTGTGAGATTGAAATCAACATTAGTTGAGTGTGGTTAGGGTGAGGCTTAAAATAAACATTGGTGTCGGGTTAGGGTGAGACTTGGAATGAACATTAGTGAAGAATGCGACTTCTTTGTTTACGTGGTTACGGTAAGACTTAAAATCAACTTTAGTAGAGTTTGTTTTGAGTTAAACTTGAAATCAACATAGGTAAAGAATGTGCGTTATTTATTTGTGTGGTTAGGAAAAGGCTTCAATTCAACATTAGCGAGGGATATGTTGTGTGTGTTTTGAAACGCGTTGTTCTTTAAGAGCGTTCTAATCAACCGTTGAGAAATATTTTTTGTTCTAATTTAAGCGATTGTGTATTGATTTAGATGAGAGCATGCTTGGCGTGGTTGATGTTAGGAAGGAATCAACAATTTAAGTTGAAGACTTTAATTTGTTCTCGATTAGACGGTATATGATAATGTGATGTTCGGGGGTGGTATGACTTTAAATGAGCATTAGTGGAGTGGGGTGAGGGTATGACCTAAAAATCAACATTAGGGAAATATATGGTGTCTTGATCATTCAGACTAGGGTAAGGCTTAAATCAACATTGGTAGAGCTTGTTTGCAGCAAGACTTTAAAATCAAGATTAGTGAAGGATATGTTAGGTACTTTTAGAAAAGACTTCTAATTAACGACAGTGAAGTACTTTTCGTTCTAGTAGAATGATGATATATGGGTTTAGATGATAATACGTTTAGTGCGGTTGATATAAGGGTTTTCTCAACAATTTGAAATGAAGTTTTTTGTTTTATCTCACTAAGACACGACACGAGAAAGCTATGTATGGTTAGTGTGAGATTGAAATCAACATTAGTTGAGTGTGGTTAGGGTGAGGCTTAAAATAAACATTGGTGTGATCGGGTTAGGGTGAGACTTGGAATGAACATTAGTGAAGAATGCGACTTCTTTGTTTACGTGGTTACGGTAAGACTTAAAATCAACTTTAGTAGAGTTTGTTTTGAGTTAAACTTGAAATCAAAATAGGTAAAGAATGTGCGTTATTTATTTGTGTGGTTAGGAAAAGACTTCAATTCAACATTAGCGAGGGATATGTTGTGTGTGTTTTGAAACGCGTTGTTCTTTAAGAGCGTTCTAATCAACCGTTGGGAAATATTTTTTGTTCTAATTTAAGCGATTGTGTATTGATTTAGATGAGAGCATGCTTGGCGTGGTTGATGTTAGGAAGGAATCAACAATTTAAGTTGAAGGCTTTAATTTGTTCTCGGTTAGACGGTATATGATAATGTGATGTTCGGGGGTGGTATGACTTTCAATGAGCATTAGTGGAGTGCGGTGAGGGTATGACCTAAAAATCAACATTAGGGAAATATATGGTGTCTTGATCATTCAGACTAGGGTAAGGCTTAAATCAACATTGGTAGAGCTTGTTTGCAGCAAGACTTTAAAATCAAGATTAGTGAAGGATATGTTAGGTACTTTTAGAAAAGACTTCTAATTAACGACAGTGAAGTACTTTTCGTTCTAATAGAATGATGATATATGGGTTTAGATGAGAATACGTTTAGTGCGGTTGATATAAGGGTTTTCTCAACAATTTGAAATGAAGTTTTTTGTTTTATCTCACTAAGACACGACACGAGAAAGCTATGTATGGTTAGTGTGAGATTGAAATCAACATTAGTTGAGTGTGGTTAGGGTGAGGCTTAAAATAAACATTGGTGTGATGGGGTTAGGGTGAGACTTGGAATGAACATTAGTGAAGAATGCGACTTCTTTGTTTACGTGGTTACGGTAAGACTTAAAATCAACTTTAGTGTTTGTTTTGAGTTAAACTTGAAATCAACATAGGTAAAGAATGTGCTTCAGGAAAAGGCTTCAATTCAACATTAGCGAGGGATATGTTGTGTGTGTTTTGAAACGCGTTGTTCTTTAAGAGCGTTCTAATCAACCGTTGAGAAATATTTTTTGGTCTAATTTAAGCGATTGTGTATTGATTTAGATGAGAGCATGCTTGGCGTGGTTGATGTTAGGAAGGAATCAACAATTTAAGTTGAAGACTTTAATTTGTTCTCGATTAGACGGTATATGATAATGTGATGTTCGGGGGTGGTATGACTTTAAATGAGCATTAGTGGAGTGGGGTGAGGGTATGACCTAAAAATCAACATTAGGGAAATATATGGTGTCTTGATCATTCAGACTAGGGTAAGGCTTAAATCAACATTGGTAGAGCTTGTTTGCAGCAAGACTTTAAAATCAAGATTAGTGAAGGATATGTTAGGTACTTTTAGAAAAGACTTCTAATTAACGACGGTGAAGTACTTTTCGTTTTAATAGAATGATGATATATGGGTTTAGATGAGAATACGTTTAGTGCGGTTGATATAAGGGTTTTCTCAACAATTTGAAATGAAGTTTTTTGTTTTATCTCACTAAGACACGACACGAGAAAGCTATGTATGGTTAGTGTGAGATTGAAATCAACATTAGTTGAGTGTGGTTAGGGTGAGGCTTAAAATAAACATTGGTGTGATCGGGTGTGGGTGAGACTTGGAATGAACATTAGTGAAGAATGCGACTTCTTTGTTTACGTGGTTACGGTAAGACTTAAAATCAACTTTAGTAGAGTTTGTTTTGAGTTAAACTTGAAATCAACATATGTAAAGAATGTGCGTTATTTATTTGTGTGGTTAGGAAAAGACTTCAAATCAACATTAGCGAGGGATATGTTGTGTGTGTTTTGAAACGCGTTGTTCTTTAAGAGCGTTCTAATCAACCGTTGAGAAATATTTTTTGTTCTAATTTAAGCGATTGTGTATTGATTTAGATGAGAGCATGCTTGGCGTAGTTGATGTTAGGAAGGAATCAACAATGTAAGTTGAAGACTTTAATTTGTTCTCGGTTAGACGGTATATGATAATGTGATGTTCGGGGGTGGTATGACTTTAAATGAGCATTAGTGGAGTGCGGTGAGGGTATGACCTAAAAATCAACATTAGGGAAATATATGGTGTCTTGATCATTGAGACTAGGGTAAGGCTTAAATCAACATTGGTAGAGCTTGTTTGCAGCAAGACTTTAAAATCAAGATTAGTGAAGGATATGTTAGGTACTTTTAGAAAAGACTTCTAATTAACGACAGTGAAGTACTTTTCGTTCTAATAGAATGATGATATATGGGTTTAGATGAGAATACGTTTAGTGCGGTTGATATAAGGGTTTTCTCAACAATTTGAAATGAAGTTTTTTGTTTTATCTCACTAAGACACGACACGAGAAAGCTATGTATGGTTAGTGTGAGATTGAAATCAACATTAGTTGAGTGTGGTTAGGGTGAGGCTTAAAATAAACATTGGTGTGATCGGGTTAGGGTGAGACTTGGAATGAACATTAGTGAAGAATGCGACTTCTTTGTTTACGTGGTTACGGTAAGACTTAAAATCAACTTTAGTAGAGTTTGTTTTGAGTTAAACTTGAAATCAACATAGGTAAAGAATGTGCGTTATTTATTTCTGTGGTTAGGAAAAGGCTTCAATTCAACATTAGCGAGGGATATGTTGTGTGTGTTTTGAAACGCGTTGTTCTTTAAGAGCGTTCTAATCAACCGTTGAGAAATATTTTTTGGTCTAATTTAAGCGATTGTGTATTGATTTAGATGAGAGCATGCTTGGCGTGGTTGATGTTAGGAAGGAATCAACAATTTAAGTTGAAGACTTTAATTTGTTCTCGATTAGACGGTATATGATAATGTGATGTTCGGGGGTGGTATGACTTTAAATGAGCATTAGTGGAGTGGGGTGAGGGTATGACCTAAAAATCAACATTAGGGAAATATACGGTGTCTTGATCATTGAGACTAGGGTAAGGCTTAAATCAACATTGGTAGAGCTTGTTTGCAGCAAGACTTTAAAATCAAGATTAGTGAAGGATATGTTAGGTACTTTTAGAAAAGACTTCTAATTAACGACAGTGAAGTACTTTTCGTTCTAATAGAATGATGATATATGGGTTTAGATGAGAATACGTTTAGTGCGGTTGATATAAGGGTTTTCTCAACAATTTGAAATGAAGTTTTTTGTTTTATCTCACTAAGACACGACACGAGAAAGCTATGTATGGTTAGTGTGAGATTGAAATCAACATTAGTTGAGTGTGGTTAGGGTGAGGCTTAAAATAAACATTGGTGTGATCGGGTTAGGGTGAGACTTGGAATGAACATTAGTGAAGAATGCGACTTCTTTGTTTACGTGGTTACGGTAAGACTTAAAATCAACTTTAGTAGAGTTTGTTTTGAGTTAAACTTGAAATCAACATAGATAAAGAATGTGCGTTATTTATTTGTGTGGTTAGGAAAAGACTTCAAATCAACATTAGCGAGGGATATGTTGTGTGTGTTTTGAAACGCGTTGTTCTTTAAGAGCGTTCTAATCAACCGTTGAGAAATATTTTTTGTTCTAATTTAAGCGATTGTGTATTGATTTAGATGAGAGCATGCTTGGCGTAGTTGATGTTAGGAAGGAATCAACA